>SNVD02012451.1:0-66341 GCA_013180625.2 Boswellia sacra | reverse complement strand
TTAATCTTTTTAGGAAAATGGTAATTTACTATTCTTCAATAATTTCTAATACTTGAAAATATACTTGATTCTATTGGAAAGGTTAAAACATATGAAGAACTTTTTTTCCCTCCTTTTTATGATACAATCTCATGTGTTTTTCAGAATCTCTCTATGTATTCGTTTTTTAAAAAAACGAATAAAAATATTACTACTATTACATGGCAAGTTGTTATTTAATATTATTGTTTCATAACTCAATAATAATTTATTTGGTTTCTTTATTTATTCTACTCAGTTTGCAACGTATTCTTATACGGAGGAGTTTAATGTCAATGGAGCACAGGCGACAATGAACTTGCGAAATCTGGCAGTGAAAAAGAATCAAGTTAGTATGGCTCAAATGTGGCTTGAGAATGGACATCCATCTAACCTTAACAGTATACAAGTCGGATGGGCGGTAAGTACTCAGTTAACTCTTCGTATCGTTTTAATATTATTTAACCTATATTAATTTTATCAAAGATATTGATTTTTTTTTTTTTAGTCTTGAAGTGGATTGATTACAACTGATCAATTCTATTGATGTAACATAATAACTACAATTATTGTCACCTTTATAAACAATGAAGCATATTTTTTGTATATTGTTTTAGGTGCATCCTCGGATCTATGGTGACAATCGCACAAGGACAACTACATATTGGACGATAATAATCAGTTTTGATTTCCTCCTTGGATTAATTAATTGATAATTAACCATAATGGTACTCTAATATGGCTCATTTCTTAGATATTTCTATATAACAGGCAGATGCTTCAAAGAAAACAGGCTGTTACAATACGATACGTCCAGGCTTTTTGTTCAAGTGCATCCAAAGTCTCATTTTGGTCAAGTTTACCCTGTTTTTGTTTTTAAATTAAGGAAAATCTAATGTATATTGATTTAAGGAAGTCGAAATTAGAACTAATAATCAACAATAAACGACCTATATCTTGATTTTAATTAACTAATCGATATTATCTTTTTTTCCTGGATTGTACCTGGATTTGTTGTTTCCTTTGTATCAGTTGTGCTTTTATCATTAAAAGAACGTTATTTTTTATTATCATTGAAGAGAAAGCTTATAGGAGAAGCGGCTTTTGTTCATATTGCTCCTGCTGTTCGTATTGCAAAATTTTTACCACTGGCGAAAGAAAATAATAAAAAACAGTCTTAAAGAGTGACATGCATCAGTCATCTACATTGGGTAGTTGATATAAACACAATTCATGTAGTAATGCTAATGACTGTAAATGGGTGTGACATTTAGCTAGAAAAAGAAACTAGAAAATCATTAACAAATTGTAGAGAAGTAATTCATACAGAATACTAATATTATTATTTTTGCATAAATTTTATAGGTTGTTGGCTTGCTGGGGCAGAAAGGTGAGATAAGGCTCGATCTTGCTAGAGATGGATTACTGCTAGAGAAAGTGAAAGTGGGAATTATGGGTTCTGATCTTTTTGACTCAGCTGTCTCTATTTCATCTGGTGCCAAGTGAGTCAACTTCCCCATATCTATCCTTATGAAGTTGCTTACTTCATAAATAATTGATTAGAAGGGATGCAAGCAATAAAACTGCATAGGAAAGAATTTTGTTATTAAGCGAATAGTGATAGAGCTAGTCAAAAGTCAATCTTGTCTTTTTGAATAAGTAGTAAATAGTTTGTAAAATTGGAGAGTTATTTGGCTTTGAAAACCATAGATGGTAGTAAATAAAGAGTCAGTTAAGTCTTAACTATTTGAAGACTGGGATCATTTGGACTTTTCATGATTGCAAGGGTTTAATTTTTTGTGTTGGCAGAGTTGTGGGTCTTCAAAGACTTACTGAGCTCATAGTTAATAAAATTTTGCAGTTTTTTTTTTTTTATTTTGGTAGTAACATAAATTGGTCATGCTCATTTTTAATTTGTAAGGTCATTACACTTTTCAGTGTATCACTACTTGGAATTTCCAAGTGAAATTAGGTTGTTTTGGCTCCTCTGATGTTTAAAGCTTTCTAAGCAGTCGGTTAATATATCTTGGGTATTTATTTCAAAGTCACTTAGTTGATAGTTATTTTTTTATTTGAAGTTCCTATAGACTCTTACTTCTGTCACTTTTAACATCTTATTTGTGGACATTTCTCAGGTCAGAGAAATGGGTGCTTGAGTTTGTTGACTTAAGGGGTGAGTTAAGACGGGATGTTTGGCATGCATTCATCAGTGAAGTCATTGCTTCACACAAGTTTATCCGTGAGTATGGTGTTAGCCCTAAGGCTACATGATAATTTTGATGATAACAATGCACATTGATTCATTATGATTTACTAACATGTTTATTTATGTGCAAGAGTAATATCATTGAAATAATTGTAAAATCAAGAAGAGGCTTATTAAAATGAAGTGTTGAAGCTAAGGAGAAGACTACATGTTAAAGGCACCAAAGTTTAAGAACAAGGTTTGATTCAAGGAATGTGACATATGAGTAATGTTCAATCAATTGGTCATATATTTCCCTATAGATGTCCAAATGATGTGATTATTGAGCCTTTGGAAAGCTTACTCAATTTATAACATTTCATATGTTTTAAAGAAATTTAAATTTCAAGTGCAAGGTTGTCCAAATCATCATGCAATTTGAAAGACAAATAGAAGCAGCTGACATGAGCACTGAATACTCTTTTGGACATATATTGAGCTAGAAAAATCACAATGACTTGATTATTATGCATTGGAAAGAGGACATGATGAGGCACATTTCATTTGTTTTGAAGAAATTCAAATTTTAAATGAAATACCAACATAATTGACATGCAATTCGGTGGATTGACACAAGGAAGAAAAATCAACTCACATGAGCACCGAATGGTCTTTTGGCCATATCTTAAGATAGATATATCTAAATTCTTTGATTCATAATGTTTTGGAAAGATTATTCAAATATGAAGATATTTTATGTTTTGAATAAATTCAAATTTCAAACGGAATGCTGACAGACTTATCATTCAATTCGGTGGACTAACACAAGGAAGAAAAATCAAGTCACATGAGCACCGAATGGTGTTTTGGCCATATCTTGAGCTACAAATATCCAAATGACTTGATTCTTGATGCGTTAGAAAGCTTATTCAAATTTTCAGATCTTTTATGTTTTGAAGATTTTCAAATTTCAAACTAAAAGTTGACAAAAATGGAAAACAAAATTACGGTTTTTATGGTGGGCAGAAAATTTGGAGATGGTGTCTTCACTTGATTAAGTTCATCCTATTTGCCTACAAAAGGAGCCCTTCTCCCGTGCATTCAGCAAGAGCAAGAGAAGCATTTTATCAAGCAAAAAATAAGAGATATATCAAGTCTAGAGAGTTTTATATTCTTTATCTACTCTTTGAAGAGAGTTGTACTTTTATTGTAAAAATTTACTTTGTTCTTGTATTGTGGTGAGAGTGAGATCTTCTTGTAAAAGATAAAAGTTATCCTTGAGAGAACTCTTTCCTTGGTGAGGTTGTTCATCAAGAAGAACTCTTGGTGTGGTGTTATCAAGAGTTGAAGGAAGTTGCCTTGGTGAGGTGGTTCATCAAGAAGAACTCTTGGTGTGGTGTTATCAAGGGTTGAAGGAAGTTGCCTTGGTGAGGTTGTTCATCAAGAAGAACTCTTGGTGTGGTGTTATCAAGGGTTAAAGGAAAAAGTCTTGATGAGGTTGTTCATCAAGCAAGTTGTAAAGATTTCTACAACTTAGTGGAAAGCCTAGCTTGTGGAGCTAGGAGCCCGTGGACGTAGGCAAGGTTTGCCGAACCACGTACATCGAGTTTGCACTCTCTCTATCCTTATCCTCTTTACATTTACTTGCACTTGTGATTGTTCTTTATTGTCATTCTCTTGATTGCATTCTATTTTCATCTTCTTCACCTTTGTTCTTAAAGAAAGATTTAAATAATTTTGATCTTTCAAGAAAAGTTTTGTAAATCCGTTTTTATAAATAAAAACCCCCCCAAGTCACCGCCCTCTTTGGTTGCTACATACCGTGGGTCAACAAGTGGTATAAAAGAGCAAGGTTGCTCATTTTTTTAAATCTTTATCGATTTTTGAGCTATGGCAACTTTTAATTCAACTTCATATGTTGAGGGACTTTCTATCTCTAGACCTCCATTTTTTAATGGAAGTGATTACTCTTATTGGAAAACTAGAGATGTGTATGTTTTGATAGCACATCTTGTTTGATTTATGATTTATGGTCTATTATTTTGGAAGGACCTTTTGTTCCTACCAAAATTGAAAATGGGGAATGCATGCTTAAAGAACCTAAGAGTTTAGTGAAGATGATAAAAAGAATTTGAGTTTGAATGCTAAAGCTATGAATGTGTTGTATTGTGCTCTAGATAGAAATGAGTTTGATAGAATATCTACTTGTTCTACGGCACAAGAAATATGGCACTCACTTGAAGTAACTCATGAAGGAACTAGTCAAGTTAAAGAGATTCCAAAATTGTTGCTAGTTCATAGTTATGGAGTTTTTTACAGATGAAATCGGATGGATCAATTGTCTGAATGTTATGTCGTATTATATGGATATTCATTTGATAGTTGAAATCTCTTGTGTAAAGAGTCTTATATCTGAGAGTTGAACTGGTGAGAGGATCAGATTCTTAGGTAGTAGTGAACGAGAACAATCTTAGAGATACCAAAGGATGACGGTAATTCAAGAAGCAAAGGACCTCACCACAATGTTACTACCATAGAAGATACACTTATGGGGTCTCCTTCAGACTCATGAATATTCACCTGTTGAAGGAGAATTGAAGAAGAGGATATTTCAAGAAAAAAAGAAAAAATATATACGCTTTCAAAATCTCTCAACAATAAGCGATGATGAGTAGCCGGACGATGAAGGAGATGATGAAGATATTGCATTCATCACAAGAAAGCTAAAAAGGATGATTAGAAGAAACAAAGGATTCAAGAAGAATTCTAGAAGGGAGTACAAAAGGCAAAGCTCAAAGCAAGATAAGAAAAATGATCAAGTCACTTGCTATGAGTGCAAGAAACCGGGACATGTAAAGATGGATTGTCCTTACCTCAAGAGTCAAAACAAGAAATCCAAAGCAATGAAAGCTACAAATTGGGATGATAGTGAAGCTAGCTCCACCGAAGAAGAAGATTGCGAAGTGGCAAAACATGTGCTTCATGGCTTTAAGTGAAGATGAGGTAAGTATTCTAAACTATGATCCTAAACTTTCATATGATGAATTACTTGAAGCATTCCAAAATTTACATGTGCAAGTTGATAAACAAAATTCAAAAATCAATGCTTTCAAAAAGAAGTCAAAAATCATGTTATCTCAATTAGAAGAGTTGGTCGAAATAAATGAAACTTAGAAAATGAGAATGAAATTTTAAAGCAAAAAGAATTTGAAAGTTTGAAAAATCAAATACATTTATTAAAAACTAAAAATGACATTTTAAAACAAAAGAATTTTGATAAATTGGAGAAAGAAAATACTATTTTGAAAAAGAAAAATAATGACTTAAGAAATATTGTTGATAATTTTACAAAAACCACAAAAAATTTGAACTCTATATTACAAAACCAAAGGTGTGTTTTTGATAAAAGAGGCTTAGGATATAAAACTCATAAAAATCAAAAGTATTTTAAAAACTATTTTGTTTATGCATCTTCCAGGAATAATCCTAATCATTCATGTACTTATTGTGAAAGAAAAGGACATAGAGTATATTCTTGCTATATTAAAAGAAATCTTAATTTGAAACAAATATGAGTCCTAAGAAGTACCATAACTAGCCCCTAAGGACCCAGGAACATTTGGGTACCAAAAAGTTACTCTTTGAATGTTGATTGTAGAAACAAAGGAGTGGCAAACACAAGTAGTACTTAGATAGTGGATGCTCAAGGCATATGACCGAAGATGTCTCCAAGTTCTCAAGATTAATCATGAAAAAAGGAGGATATGTGACATTCGATAATAATGCCAAAGGAAGGGTAATCAGACATGGTGATATTGGTAACCCTTCTTCACCTATTATTGAAAATATTTTGCTTGTTAATGGTTTGAAACATGATTTGATTAGCATTAGTTAATTGTGTGATAAGGGATATTTTGTTACTTTTGAGCATAATAGATGTGTGATTAAGGATGTTAGTAACATTAAGACATTATTTGTTGGTAATAGATGTGGTAATATTTATACAAATTGATATTGATGTTAATGATCATGTAGAAAATTGTTTCATTGTTAATCATGATGCTTGGTTATGGCATAGAAGGTTAGGTCATGCTAGCATGGACACAATTTCAAAAAATTTCTAAAAATGATTTAGTTGATGGTCTTCCAAAAATAAAATTTGAAAAGGATAAGATTTGTGATGCTTGTCAATTTGGAAAATAAGTGAGAACTTCTTTTAAACAAAAGAAATTTATTTCAACAAATAAACCTCTACAATTACTTCAATTGGATTTATTTGGACCATCAAGAACTCAAAGTCTTGGTGGAAAGTATTATGTTTTTGTTATTGTGGATGATTATTCAAGATTCACTTGGGTGTTATTCTTAAAAACTAAAAATGAGGCCACACAAGCTTTTTCAAAATTTGTAAAAAGAGTCCAAAATCAAAAAGAGTATTCTATTGTGTCCATTAGGAGTAATCATGGTGGTAAAGTAGACAATGTTGCATTTGAAAATCTTTGTGATGAAAATGGTTTTGAACATAATTTTTCCGCACCTAGAACTCCACAACAAAAAGGTGTTGTTGAGAGAAAAAATAGGACTATCCAAGAAATGGCTAGGTCCATGTTACTTGAAAATAATTTGTCAAAATATTTTTGGGCCGAAGCCATTAATACTGCATGCTTTATAATCAATAGAGTCCATATTAAAGCTTTAATAAAGAAAACTCCTTATGAACTTTGGAAATGAAGAAAACCCAATATTGGATTTCTTAAAGTTTTTGGATATAAATGTTTTATTTTAAACACCAAGGATAACCTTGAAAAATTTGATGCAAAAGCCGATGTTAGAATTTTTGTTGGCTACTCCAACCATAGTAAAGCATATAGAGTTTTTAACAAAAAGACTCTTGCCATTGAAAAATCTATGCATGTTGAATTTGATGAAACTAACGTGATTTCTTCAAAAAATTTAGATGATGATATTGTTGAGGTAGAAAAGCAAATCAAGGAATCAAGGCTTGATGAAAAGAGCCAAGATGAATTACAACTTCAACAAGAAAAGCTTGAGGAAGTAAATAATTCTTCCTAAGAATTACCAAACGAATGGAGGTACGCAAAAGCTCACCCTAAAGATCTCATTATTGGTGAACCATCACAAGGTATGAGAACTAGATCTTCTTTTAGGAACTTTTATAATCATTTTGCATTTGTCTCTCAATTTGAACCAAAATCTTTTAAAGAAGCCGAAAATGACGAAAGTTAGATTTTGGCTATGCAAGAAGAATTGAACCAATTTGAGAGAAATCAAGTTTGGGGATTAGTCCCTAGACCTAAAAATCATTCTATTGTAGGCACTAAATGGATTTTTAGAAATAAAGTAGATGAAAAAACATCATTATTAGAAACAAAGCTAGACTTGTTGCTCAAGGATACAATCAAGAAGAAGGTATTGATTATGAGGAAACCTTTGCACTGGTTGCTAGATTAGAATCATTAGAATGTTGTGTGCATTTGCATGTTATAAAAATTTTACATTATATCAAATGGATGTCAAAAGTGCATTTTTAAATGGTTATATTATGGAGGAAGTATATGTAGAGCAACCTCTTGGTTTTCAGAATCATGATTTTCCAAACCATGTTTTCAAACTCAAAAAGGCACTTTATGGCTTGAAACAAGCACCAAGAGCATGGTATGATAGATTGAGCAAAGTTCTCATTGATAATGGTTTCGAAATGAAAAAATTTGATACTACTTTTTTTGTTAAAACAAAAAATGATGATTTATTAATTGTTCAAATCTATGTTGATGATATTATATTTGGTGCTACTAATGTTTCTATGTGTGAGGAATTTTCAAGTGCATGCAACAAGAATTTGAAATGAGCTTAATGGGAGAATTAAATTTCTTTCTTGGACTTCAAATCAAGCAATCAATAGATGGGATCTTCATTAATCAAGCTAAAGACACAAGAGATTCTCTCAAGAAGTTTGGCATGGATAATTCAAGGACATATAACACACCTATGAGTACAATAACTAAGCTTGACAAAGATGAGAAAGGAAAAGATGTTGAGGTAACAAAATATCGAGGTATGATTGGATCTCTTTTGTATTTAATTGCTAGTAGACCAGATATTATGTTTAGTGTATGTATGTGTGCTAGATTTCAATCTTGTCCAAAGGAATCTCACCTTAAGGCTGTCAAGAGGATATTTAGATATCTTCTTGGAACCATAAATCTAGGTCTTTGGTATCCTAAGTGTGATACTTTTGATCTAATTAGTTATTCCGATGCGGACTTTGCTGGAAGTCTTCTTGATAGAAAGAGCACTAGGGGCTCTTGCCATTTTCTAAGACATGCATTAGTCTCATGGTTTAGTAGGAAACAAAATTCTGTTGCCTTATCAATCACGGAAGCCGAGTATATTGCAGTAGAAAGTTGTTGTGCACAAGCTCTTTAGATGAAACAAATTTTAAAAGATTATGGTGTGGTATTTGATCATATTCCCAACAAATGTGATAATACAAGTGCCATCAACATTTCAAAAAATCCCATGCAACACTCTAAGACTAAGCATATAGAGATTAGACATCATTTTATTAGAGATCATGTGCAAAAAGATAATATTTCTTTAGAATTTGTTCCTACTGATAAACAATTAGTCAATATTTTTACTAAACTCCTTAGTCAAGATAGATTTTGCACTATTAGAAGAGAATTAGGCATGTTGGATATGTCTTAATTTTTCTTTTATTTGATAATATTTGAATGGTAGCATATGTTAAGGGGGAGAACATATTTAGGGGGAGTAGTTAATTTGATTATATCTTTTTGATGATAACAAAAGGGGGAGAAATGGTTGGACTGCTTGTATTTATAACAATTGCTCTCTTTTTGCTTATTCTTGAGTTTATTCTCATTCTTGATTTTAGATATTATTTTAAAGCAATCAATGGTTTGTCATCATCAAAAAGGGGAAGATTGTTAGCCCTAAGGCTACATGATAATTTTGATGATAACAATACACATTGACACATTGAGGTATTACTAATATGTTTATTTATGTGCAAGAATAAGATTATTGAAATAATTGTAAAATCAAGAAGCGGCTCATTAAAGTGAAGTGTTGAAGCTAAGGAGAAGGCTACATGTCAAAGGCACCAAAGTTTAAGAACAAGGTTTGACTCAAGGAATGTGACACATGAGCAATGTTCAATCAATTGGTCATATATTTCTCTATAAATGTCCAAATCATGTAATTCTTAAGCCTTTGGAAATCTTACTCAATTTATAACATTTTATATGTTATAAAGAAATTCAAATTTCAAGTGCAATATTGTCCAAATCATCATGCAAGTTATAAGACAAAATAGAAACAACTGACATGAGCACCAAATACTATTTTAGACATATCTTGAGCTAGAGACATCCAAATGACTTGATTCTTATGGAATTGGAAAGATGATTTAATGAATAACATTTCATGTTTTTTGAAGAAATTCAAATTTCAAATGGAATGCCAAAATAATTGACATACAAATTGGTGGACTGACACAAGGAAGAAAAATCAACTCACATGAGCACCAAATGGTATTTTGTCCATATCTTGAGCTATAAATATCCAAATGACTTGATTCTTGTGGAATTTGGAAAGATGATTTAATGGAGCACATTTCATATTTTTTGAAGAAATTCAAATTTCAAATGGAAGGCTGACATTATTGACGTGCAAATTGGTGGACTGACACAAGGAAGAAAAATCAAGTCACATAAGCACCGAATGGTTTTTTGGCCATATCTTGAGCTAGAGATATTCAAATGACTTGGTTCTTGATGCATTAGAAAGCTTATTCAATTATACAGATCTTTTATGTTTTTTTGATTTTCAAATTTCAAACGAAACGTTGACAAAAATTTCAGACAAGATTTTAGTTTTTATGGTGGGCAGAAAATTTGGAGTTGGTGTCTTCACTTGATTAAGTTCATCCCATTTGCCTATAAAAGGAGCCCTTCTCCCATGCATTCAACAAGAATCCATCAAGCAACAAAGTAAAAGAAATATCAAGTTTAGAGAGTTTTTATATTCTTTATCTACTCTTTGAGGAGAGTTGTATTTTTATTGTAAACAATTATCTCTGTTCTTGTATTGTGGTAAGAGTGAGATCTTCTTACAAAGGATAATAGTTATCCTTGAGAGAACTCTTGGTATGGTCTTATCAAGAGTTGAAGAAAGTTGCCTTGGTGAGGTTGTTCATCAAGAAGAACTCTTGGTGTGGTGTTATCAAGGGTTGAAGGAAAAAGTCTTGGTGAGGTTGTTCATCAAGCAAGTTGTAAAGAATTCTACAACTTAGTGGAAACCCTAGCTTGTGGAGGAGCTAGGAGCCCATGGACGTAGGCAAGGTTTACCGAATCACGTAAATTGAGTTTGTACTCTCTCTATCCCTATCCTCTTTACATTTAATTGCACTTGTGGTTGTTTATTATTGTTATTCTCTTGATTGCATCTTAGATTACTTCTAATTTCATCTTCTTCACCTTTATTTTCAAAGAAAGAGTGAACAAATTTTGATCTTTAAAGAAAAGTTTTTTAAATCCATTTTTATAAATAAAAACCCAATTCACCCCCCCCCCCCCCCCCCCCTCTCTTGGGTTGCCATACCTGGTTCAACATATTCAACTATGTTTAAATAGTTTCTTTAGATTGTAAGGCGCTGTGGCATCTGAAACTCCACTCCACATCAGCTCTGAGATTTGCTTGTTGGCTCTTTCAGTGAGATGATCACCATCAAAGAACAAATATTCACCAGGATTCTTACATAATTGATACTCTTTTATCGCTCTCTTCCCTTCACAGCTCAATACTCCTCTGAACGGACCAGATCCACAATAGGCTATCGTCTGTTTAAAACCTTCACAATCACAAAATAGATAACAAATCATCAATCAGAATATATATATATATAGAGAGAGAGAGGGAGAGATTGGATATTCCTTTTTACTTGAGGAAATAATTAATTAAGCATATCGAAAAATATACCATATGTTGATGGATTGTTCATTCTTCGAGTTACAGAGCTATGGAAATCATGATTTGCAAATCTGAATCCTTCTAGTTCGCTTTCTGGTTCCTGGAGGACTTTAGAAAGTGCTTTGTTGTGTAATTTTGCAAGCTATGCAGCATCCTCATGGCAGGAACCTGTGCTTCCAGGAACAATTGATTTCATGCTTGGTAGACAACCCAATGGACCCAAACTTAAGAACCCAAATTTCCTTCCTCCTTCCTTGTATATTTCCTGATCACATTCACACATCATTATTTAAAGGAAAAAAATATTAAGAAACTAGAATAAAAATACTTGCTTAATTAAATAATGGAATAATACAAAAGTAGAGTGTAACTAAATTATACTTTAATTGTAGTTGTCAGGCTACCAATCACAATCCACACGTATTCTTTCTTAGAATCGTGAGATTGAAGCACACTAGAGTTTATAGTGTATAGGTCAGAGTAGTCATTGCTTCTAATGCTAAACAAGTAAATCACTTTGGATAGCAAAGTTTTGGCTTCTTCATAACCTAATTTCTGCTTCAACTGCTCCTCCACAATTTTGAAATAACTTAGCTGAGCTCGAAGGTCTATCACCTGGAATGTAATTCAAATAGAAAATGTAAATTAAAGCAAAGAGAAACGTTCTAATACTTCAGAAGAATTAAAATTTCTGTAAATAGTTCTACTCATTCCTCAAGCTTATAGATCAGTAATATGTTAAAGTAATTATCCTACCAATCCTTGATGAGTTTCAACTAGAGCACCAACTCCAACTGATGCAAAGTTCATCCCAGAAGTAAATTGAAGATTTGAGGATTGTAGAAATGGTGAAATTAATGGTAACTTTGCATACTCAGCTGCAAGTAGAAGAGTTACATGGCAGACAAATTTAGTTTCTGAGCATCAAGAAATTAAACAATATTACAAATATCATACCAATAAAATCTGGAATTAATCGGCCATCCGAGAATCTCCCGGTAGGATACTTAAAGAAGGTTTCACCAAAAGGCGAGAAATTGGCCTGATAAGTAGTATTTATAAAGTTGTTATTTCCACCATCAAAATGTGAGTCCCCAAAGATGAATAATGGAACACTTTTCTGTGGAAATGAATAGTAACTGCGTCGAATAATTGGGCTTAAAAGACTTAAACAAGGAACAACAAGAAAGACAAGGAACCTCAATCTTGTCAAGCTAATTAAACTCATCTCCTTAGCCGATTAATTAATGTTCTATTCTCCTCTCCATGATCGATCTTAACTCTTACGTTATATATCGGCTTCCTTGGTTTTCAAGATGAAGCAAATTAATTATAAACAATATTTGGATTATTGCTATTCATTAAAGATGACTGCACATCATATCTTAATAAACTATTAACACCTTGAGGAAGAAGCAAAGCTAGTGTCTTATAAAAGTTTGGTTGGAAATTGATGGCTTATTTGTTTAATTTTTGTTTTGAACTAGTTATGATGGAGTGTATTAGTAAAATTAATATGATATGAACTTTATGACTTTTTTTTTACCACATGTTGACCAAGTGATAAATTTTATTTTTTTATTTATTTTAAATTTGATCTGTTGGAAACTTGCGTATCAAGTTGTTTACCTATATAGTTCCTTATTTGACTTTGCTATCATAAAGCCTAGAAAAATTCCTCACGTTACCACTTTTTATGTTATTTTCCCTTTTGGAAATCTTGGGTAACAAGATGTTACAGATTTTACTAAAAATTATGCAATGCAGTGATTCAAAACTTTCCAATATAGCCCATTACAAACATGTTCATATCAATAATTTAACAATTATAAATTCAATTTATATATACAACCTGGTATGATATTGGTTTTTTGTTTATCTTCAAAATTCAAACCATTCATCCTTATGAATTGATATTTTCACTTTCAATATTCGAACTATTTTACACAACATCATTTGGCTCAGTCAAAAGTGAAAATTCTGAAGAAAAATTGTTTTCTTATTATACAAGAAAGAGTGTTGAAAATAGAATACATCAAGCTTCAATATATATGAACACTGATTTCTAACTAACTATAACTGACTATAGCTGCACAGCAAGTTACAGTTGTTAACAGCTTTCTAACAGAATTGCAGTGACTTTACTAATCTACCCTTTAGCTGTTTATAATTTCAATTATGTCCTTATTACATTGTTATGTCAATAGTCCCCCTCAAGTATAGCTAAGATAATTACTCATATCCTAGCAAACTTGCATCAATGCTGCTAGCTTGCACTGTCTGCTGTTATATCAGAATTGTCTCCAGAAGAAACATTTAGTCTTTCTTTTAGAAACTCAAACTTGGTTCCAGCTAGAGCTTTAGTCAGGATATCAGCATTCTTAAACTCTTAAGACACATGCTGAACTTGTAATTGATTTGCTAAAACCTTTTCTCTAATAAAATGCACATCAATTTCAATGTGCTTTGTTCTAGCATGAAAAACAGGATTTGATGCTAAAGACTCTGCCCCTTTGTTATCACAGAATAGAATTGGAACTTCACTTAGTTTGACACCAATTTCATGTAATAGACTCTGCAACCAGAGGACTTCTGTTGCAGCAAGTGACATAGCTCGATATTCAACTTCTGTTGAAGATCTTGCTACAACTTTTTGCTTCTTAGAACACCAGTAAATCAAATTGTTTCCTAGATAAACACAGCACCCAGAAGTAGACTTCCTATCATCTAGTGAGCTTGCCCAGTCAGCATCACTATAGGCTCTAAGTGTGAATGACTGCATTGGTTTGAATATTAAGCCATGGTCTGAAGTGCCTTTGATATACCTCAGTACACGTTTACAAGCCTGCCAATGTTTGATTGTAGGATGCTGTAAAAATTGACTTAACTTATTTACTGCAAAGGATATATCAGGCCTGGTCATAGATAGGTACTGCAATGCTCCAATTGTACTTCTATATAAGCTAGGTTGATCAAATTCTGCACTATCATGTAATGACAGATTGTAGTTAGCTTCCAAAGGTGATTGAATGCTCTTTGAATCAAGCATTTTGCACTTTTTCAAGAGATCTATTGCATATTTTTTATGTGTGAGCATTATGCAATCTTTAGACCTTGCTACTTCAAATCCACAAAAGTAGTTTACTGATCCAAGAGTCTTTAAAGCAAAAGTTTGATTCAAGTCAGAAATCCCCCGTTGGATTGAGTACTATCACTACCATTTACCAATATATCATCAACATATACTAGTAATAGTATAACTGTGCTTTCAGACTTGTAAACAAACAAGCTTGTGTCTGAGCTTGATGAGAGGAACCCCACTGAAGCAGGGCACTCTTGAGCTTGTCAAACCAGGCTCTAGGTGCCTGATTCAAACCATATAAAGATTTGTGAAGATGACAAACATAGTCAGGTTTAGAAGCATCAATGAATCCTTCTGGTTGAGCCATGAAAACTGTTTCTTGGAGCTTACCATTTAAGAAAGCATTATTAACATCTATTTGTTGAATATCCCATCCAAATGTGACTGCCAAAGAGAAAATAACTCTTATAGTTGAAGGCTTTATTACTGGAATGAATGTCTCAAAATAATCCAAACCAGTAGTTTGCTGAAAGCCTTTGGCCACTAGCCTGGCTTTATACCTCTGAACTGTTCCATCTGAATTATATTTAATTCGAAAAACCCATTTGTTTTCAACCACATGCATATCAGGTGATGGAGGTACAAGAGTCCAAGTTTTATTACTTTTTAAAGCCTGAAATTCTTCTTGCATAGCAGTAAGCCATTATGAATATGATAAAGCTTCTTGTATTGAAGTTGGCTCAAGAGAGGAAGAAAGGAAACTTGTATTGATAGCTGTATAAGCATGAGACTTGGGCTTAAAGATACCAGCCTTGGATCTTGTAATCATGGGAGAAAGTTTGAATGGCTGGACTAATGCTATCTGCAGATTGAGTGGGAGGAGTAATCGAAAGTGGACCTAGTGAGGGAACTGGACTAGACTGTGTATTAGATAGAACAGGTGATGCAAGATGTGAAGGAGGAGTAGGTGTATGAGTTGGAGAAGAGGAAACATAGTCAGGAAGTATCCAAGGACCTGAGATGTTGGAAGTTGAAGAAGTGAAAGATAATGATGAATCCAGAAGGAAACCTGTCTTAAAAGGAGCTCAGTTTCATTAAAGGACACACTCTTGGCAATATAGATTCTACCAGAGGAATGCAAGCAAAGATATCCTTTGTGAGAAGAACTATAACAAATGAAGATATAAGTGGAAGTATGAAAGAAAAATTTGTGAGAATTATATGGCCTGAGATTAGGATAACAAGCACAACCAAAGACTTTTAACATCTTATAATCAGGTGATGTATGAAACAAAGTATAATAAGGAGATTGAAACTTTAAAGCTGATGAGGGTAACCTGTTAATGAGAAAGACAACTGTATGAAATGAGAACCACCAAAATGTGAGAGGCAATGAAGCTTGAGCTAACAATGTTAGACCTGCGCTAACAATTTGTCTATGTCTATGTTCTACAACTCCATTCTGTTGATCAGTGTGTGCACAAGGATGTCTAAATACTATGCCAAGGTCTTGAAGAAAGGATGCAAGAGGTCGATATTCACCCCCCCCCCCAGTCTGATCGCAAACACTTCAATTTTGTATCAAATTGTCTTTCAACCAGTGTTAAAAACTGCTTAAACACATTTGAAACTTCAGCCTTAGATTTTAGAGGAATGATCCAGATGTATCTACTGAAATCATCTACAAAACTCACATAATAAGCATAACCTTTAATAGATTTTATTGGAGAAGTACCTTAGAGATCAGAATATACAATCTCAAGTGAAGTAGTAGCTCTAGTATTAAAATTAGGATAGGAATCATGGCACTACTTGCCAAACTTACAAGGTTCACAAAATCACTCAGTGTTATTGACACATTTAAACAACTGAGTTGAAGAAGATAGCTTTTGTAGTGCTTGGAAGTGTGGATGACCCAACCTTCTATGCCAAAGAATTTGATCACTTGCAGCTGATGATATTGTTGATGCAGCAACTAAAGGTTGTTGTGAACTTGACAGTAAAGAAAACAAGGAAATAGGAGCTGAGGTAGGAGTCAAGGAAGCTTGAGAAAACACATAATAAGTGGACTTACTGCTTGAAGTAGTTTTGCCAAAGACAAAAGGAACTTGATACAGCCCATTACTGAGAAATCCTTCCAGTAGAACCTGCCTGGTATCCTTGTCCTTTATGTGACATCCATATTCATGAAATTCAACAGTAATGTTATTGTCTTTGATAAGTTGAGAGATACTAAGTAAACTTTTAGTGATAGCAGGCACATACAGTATCTTATTAAGCTGCAAGCAGGCTGAAGAAAATGGAGAATGTAAAATACTATAACCATAACGAGTGATAGATAAGTGAGTACCATTACCAACTTGAACTATTTTAGAACCAGTATAATTCTGTGCAATTGTAAGCTTACTCAGATCAGATGTAATATGATTTGTAGCTCCAGTATCAAGATACCAAGCTAGATCCTGAATAGTTGATGGAGAGGCTACAAAAACTTGAGCTTGCTGAGGAGATGAATGAGTTGATGAACCAGTGTTGAAAGCTTGAGAAGTTTGATTGACATTAAAGGCCTGAGAGGATTGAGAAGCTTGTGGTCCTTGATAACTAATATCAAATATGTGATAGCATTTGATTACAGTATGACCTTGCTTCCCACAAAGCTGACAAACTGGTTTATTTCCTTGAAAATTTTGAAAAGAGTTCTGGCCTCTGCCTTGAGAACGATTCCTTCCTCTTCCTCTGAAGTTTTGATTGTAAGTTTGCCTAGTGCTATTTGAGAATGGAGAGTTTGAACCACCAAAATTTGTGAAATGATTGGCACTGAATTGAGGTAATTTGTTAGCAAAGTTGGCACAATGGCTCATCATCAAGGTCTGTGTGACATTCAACTTTTCCAATCTCATCTCATAACTCTAAAGCTGATATTGAGCTTCTTCCAAAAGAGATAGTACCAGCTCTTGACGTCAAATTAACAATAATAGCATCATACTCTGGTCCAAGACCATCAAGTATATGAAATAACAGATCTAAATCAGTAACATCATAGCCTATAGCAACCAAAGTATTTGCAATTTCTTTCATTTTCAACACATAATCAGATATAGAAAGAGAGCCTTTTTTGGTGTTCTGAAGTTGATGCCTCAAATGCATAGATCTGGCTTTAGATTCTGTTAGAAACAATCTCTCAAGAACACTCCAAACTTCCACTGATGAAGTACAACGAACTACATAACCATACATGGACTCTGAAATTGATGACAGCATCTAACTAAAAATGAATTGATCAATTCTCTTCCAGTTCAAGAACTCAGGATTGATCTGTGTTAATACTTCATCAGAACTTTGAGAGGATCAAGTAGTGATTACCTTCCCTGGACAAGTCTTTCTCCTGTGACATAGTCTTCAAGATCAAAGGCTCGAAGTGTAGCTAAGACTTGAGTGCGCCAAAAAACCATAGTTTCCTCTTTGAAGCTTAATTGATGAGCTTGGAAGTACTGTTGGTAAAACTGGAGAAAGAGAGTTTATCAAGCAAGACAAAGAGGAAGATAAAGCAGGATTTGAAGAAGCTAATACTGGATTTGATAAACCAGGAGCAGAATTTCTTTCATTGTTTCCAGGAAAATTTGATCGAACATTTCCAAGAAAAGTAGACTGAGTTTGATCTCCCATAAGATTGATGCTGCTCTGATACCAAGTCAAAAGTGAAAATTCTGAAGAAAAATCGTTTTCTTATTATACAAGAAAGAGTGTTGAAAACAGAATACATCAAGCTTCAATATATACGAACACTGATTTCTAACTAACTATAACTGACTATAGCTGCACAGCAAGTTACAGCTGTTAACAGCTTTCTAACAGAATTGTAGTGACTTTACTAATCTACCCTTTAGCTGTTTATAATTCCAATTCTATCCTTGTTACATTGTCATGTCAATAGGCACAAGTCTTGATTAATAAAAGTTACTGTCCGTTAAGATTTTTGGGATCTTTGTTGGTACCTTATGAAACTTAATGGGTTTGAGGGAGTTGACCGACCCCAAAAAGATGTTAATTGATTTTTCTATAAAATATTTAATGGCATTATTTGTAATCAAACTATCCATTTTCTTACCTATCTTGTGTATAAAAATATATATTACGAAATTAGGTTTATATAAAATTACTTACAAGGTAGGTGTAACCAGAAAATTTTTTGGGCTAGACAAAATTTATATATATGCTTTTACGAATATTGATTATTATAATTAATGTTTTAATTGATTCCTTTTATATTATTTGTGAATGGTAAATTTGGATAAAAATATTAGTTAACTTCACTTATAATATCTAAGATATTTACATTTGAATCTATAAGGATATTATAATTATATTAAGGCATATATATAAGTCCAAAAAATACAAACTAAGTTCTATTTCATATATAATTTTTTGAATAATGCTAAACCTATAATCCATCTATAACCAACATTATATACAATCTAGTTGGCAAAGATATCATTAGATACGTAATTGTCAACTCAGATTGTATAAAAAATGGTTATAGATAGTTATAAATAAAACATTACTCTAATTTTTTTTTTTCACAAAATCTAGGCTAGATTATAAGAAAATTTATGGAAAAACTTAAAAGCATAATTGATTTATAATTTTTTTTCTAAATTATTGGTAATATCTTATATATATGTATATATTTTTTTTTCCAAAATCTGGGCTGGCGTACAACCACCCATTTCACCCTGCTTATAAAGACAATTACTTTATTAAATAATTTTTCTTTCTTATTTATCCATTATAAACCCTTCTTTTCTTTAATTTAAAAGAAAAATATATTTTATCTCTTTCGTGTCTTTTAGATTTCTATGTTTGATACAAGGGTTTGTGGATGGAAGACAACAACCACTTGTCATGTTAAAAAAACTTAAAAAGCATTATCTACTTTAGAGTTCTACTCCTTGTAATATGAAAGTGACTAGCAGGACTTACAGATAGAAAAAGGAAAAGTGTGCGAGAGGTATGAAGCTAGAATGCAAATAGAGGAAGAGAAGGGCATCCTTCAAGCGTTATTAACATAGGTGAGACTCAGAAACTCCTTTTTTGAGATCTTTTCTTCATCCGATTTTCCCTGGAGTAAAATGCAAAGAATAATACACCAGGTGAAAAATAAACTTTGAAAACTCCCATTAGGAAAATTATTTTTAAGACGCCTAGGCACATGAATGATAGCAGAAGATCTGTGAGTCAGTCGTGTCAGAAAATCGGTCCCCGTCGACTTTGGTTTACTGGTCAGGCACGGACACTCCCTTATCTCAGTTGAAATAATTCACTTTGTTTGATCCAATTTCTCTTGCTTGAAATATGGCAATCATAATTGTTGATCCAATATCGCTAACCCCAAGTCTTCATTTAGGAAACCTAGAAGAAGACCACACCACCACCCCCACCAACGCCAATAAAACTAATACAAACAATGATGGCCGCAAGTAGCCGTAACTCCAAACCCTAACCAACGCCAAGAAGACTAAGAAATAGCAAAGACAATAATAAATACCGATTTAGTTGCACCTTTTTAGCCTTTCTTCATTAGCTTCCTATGAAGTTGTGCCTATGTTAGCATTGCAAATTTGGAGACGAAAATTGATTAGGGGTGAAATTATTATGAGTTATGGTTGTATTATATTTTATTTAGTGATGAGTTTAATTCATTGTTGATAAATTGCTTTCGAATGACTATTATTAAAATTGATTTGGGAAAAATTATCTAGATTTGAAAATACTATAGTGCCCTTTCTCCCATCACTTTTAACAGCTAAATCTTAATGGCGATATTTAAAACAATTGGGATGCGATTTTTCAAATTGCAAGGGGTGCACGTGGTATTACCCTAAAAGTTTGTTTTCTTTTGTTAATATAAGATATTGTAATGAAATTTGATATTTTTAGTGGTATATTAATATGCTTTAAGTTAAACAATCGAGTTATTTCTTTATGAATAAATTTAAAGGTTGTTTGGCTGGTATTAAAACAAAAAATGTCTGTAATGTAACTAATATGATGATTTTACATTAATATTCATGCTGAACAAATGATAAAGGTTCAATGGTGTTGGTGTCAACGAGCATGTGCTATGCACATGATGAATTTTGTTCAACTTATGATAAAATTAGAATATGATTTTGTTTCTTATTTTACTATTTCTAGAAGTATATTTTAGGAAGTATTTGGTTCACGACAAATATCTCCTTATATTAGGATATAATATCTTGTATCCTAATTAAAATAGGAGAATATTTATTTGTGTCCTAATTCCTTTAGGAGTTTAATTATATATTTTCCTATTTTATTTCTCTTAATCCTAATGTAACTTTGATTTAGATTTTTACAGGATTTCTAGGAAATTTCATCCAGACCTCCCACTATATATACTAAGTTATTTTTACATTACTTGGTTGGAGAAATTCATTAGTTGGTGGGGAGTGTTCTTTGTTTCGGCATTCTAGGATTTGAGAGAAAAAGCTTCAACGCAAATTGGAATGTCTTTATTGATTTGATTCTTTAAGTCTTTGATTCATGTATGAGAGGTAGAAATCGTATATGAGTTGTTGATTAAGTCTGTGAGAGTTAGTAGACACTTGGGATAACTTGTGGGTTAAGTGTTTATGTAATTCAACGTCAGACGTCGTTTGTTATGTATAACTTAATGGTGTAATTGTTATCTGTGACAGAGAATGGACAGTGTCACTAGAGTTTAATATCTTGACGGGATTTTGTTTTACAAAGATTATGTCAGTATATGAGGGTGAGTCAGCATTGTAAAAGGTCCTAAAGATTGTACAAACAAGAACTTAGTGAATTGCAGCTCTATAGCTGTCTGTGGATGTAGGTTTTACAACCGAACCACGTAAAAATCCTCTTGTGCTGATTTATTTTACAGTTTACTGTTAGATTTCTTATAACTGCATACTTCCAAAACTTTTAATTGGTATCAAAGCAGGTTCACTGACAGACAAGTGAAGAAAACGATCACAGTGATCTGAAAGAATGGAGTTTATTCGCAACGGAGGATCCGGAACACAATTACCTATTCTTGATGATAGTAATTACTCATATTAGAAGGTAAGAATGATGATGTATATCAAATCTCTTAATGACAGGGTATAGACTAGTGTGCTTAAAGGATGGACACTGCCAACAAAGTTGAATGCTCTTGGTGATTTTGAACCCAAACCTGAGGATGAATGGATTGATGAAGAATACCGACGTTGCAGCTGGAATTCAAAGGCTCTTAATGTAATTTTTGCTGCAGTGGACTTAAACAATTTCGAACAGATTTCTAGATGCAAAATGGCCAAAGAAGCATGGGACATGCTTGAGGTAAAACATGAAGGTGGCGCATCTGTTAAAAGATCTAAATTGATGAGACTAAATTCTCAATTTGAAAATTTGATGATGCATGAGGATGAGTCAATTTCTGAGTTTTACTCTAAGATATGTCACATCACAAATTCTACATACATGCTTGGAAAAACCTTCACTGATACAGAAATTGTTAGCAAAATAATTAGGTCTGTCCCAAGTAAATTTCGACCTAAAATTTCAGCCATTGAGGAAGTTAAAAACACTGATGAGATGAGAGTTGATGAACTGATTGGCATTCTCCAAAACTTTGAAATAAATCACAGTACTAGGAAGCAAAAAGGAAAAAGCATTGCATTCAATGTTAAAACTAAAAAATCTGATGAGGAAAGTAATGATGAGCTTGATGAAACTGACTCTAAACAGATTGCTTTTGTAACAAGAGATTATGTCAAGTTTATGAAAAGAAATTTCAGGAAAAAGAATCAAGGAAAGCCATCAAACTCAAACGAAGACAAGTTCAGGAAGTTCAACAAGGAGAATGACAAGAAGAAGCCAAAACGACCTGAAAAGAAAGGGCATATTCAGTGTTATGAATGTTCTGGTTATGGGCATATTCAGTCTGAATGTGCTAATCTCAAGAAAAATAACAAAGGTCTGACAATAACCTAGAGTGATGAACCAGAATTGAATTCATAAGATCAAGATTGCATGAGCAATTTTGTTGCATTTACAGCATCTGTAGCTGATAAAGGGAAAGCTGTTATGTTTGACATAACTGAAAATTTTAGAACCAGTGTTGATTATTCAAAAGAAGAAGATGGTCCCGAATACTATGAAGAGTTGCAAAAAACTTACAATACACTCTGTAGTGAATGGCTAAGTCAGAATGAAGAAATCAAAACCTTGAAAAAGAAGATTGAGGTTCTGGAATGTGAAAAATCTTATGTTGAAAATCATATCATAGAATTGGAGACTGTCTTGACAAACAAAATAATACATATTGAGAAAATCACAACGGAACTAGTTGAAAGCAAGAGGTGTGTTGATCAACTCAAAATTGGAGCAGCCAAACTTGATCAGATCTTGAGTCTTGGAAGAGACATCTCCAACGAACATGGATTAGGATGTACAAAAGGTAATGTTGCATCTTCATCAAAAATAGTTTTTGTAAGAGCTTCAACATCAGGTAAAAATTCTGAACTTAACTCTTTGAGGTCAAGTCCTAGTTCAACGAGTAATGTAACATTTGTTTCTCCTCTAATATCTTTCGAATCTAGTCCTAAAAAGGTTAGAAAATTCATTCCTACTTGTTATTTTTGTGGTAAAAAAGGACACATTGGGCCTAGATGCTTTAAATTTTTGAATTGTTGAATCTTTTGCATAAAAGATCAAAACATTTAAAAATGTTACCAAAATTACAACTGCAGTGGGTTAAGAAAGATAAAACAGTATGCCATGTTGCTCTTACTGGTTTTAAACAATCTTCTAACGATTTGTGGTAACAGTGGCTGTTCCAGGCACGTGATTGAAAATAAATAGTTTTTAACAGATTTTGAAGCATACAGGGAAGGAAATGTCACTTATGGAGATGAAGCAAAGACTAAAATCATTGGTAAAGGCACTTTGAATGTCAAAGGCCTACCCAACTTTCAAAATGTCTTGTTAGTTGAAGGTTTGAAAGCTAATCTTATTAGTATTAGTCAGATATGTGATGACAAGTATATTGTTAATTTCACACAAAACAAATGTATGGTCTTAGATAATTTTGGTAAATGCATTCTAGAAGGTAATAGATCTTCAGGTAATTGTTATTTGGTAAAGATTGCATTTCAAGCTAGGATTTCAAATTTAGAATTGTGGCATCAAAAATTAGGACACTTAAATTACAAAGACTTAGTTAAATTAACTAAATTAGGTGCTGTAAAAGGAGTTCCTAAACTTGATGACAAAGTTAATGAAATTTGTGGACCATGTCAAATGGAAAAACAAATTAGAAGTTCACACAAATCAAATCCACATTTTAGCACATCCAAAATACTTGATTTGCTTCACATGGATCTTATGGGTCCTATGCAAATTGAAAGATTACAGTTAAGACATACATATTTGTTTGTGTGGATGATTTTTCTAGATATACTTGGATTGATTTTATAGAAGAAAAATCTGACACTTTTGAAGCTTTCAGGAATCTTTGTGTTAAGCTTGAAAATGAGCAAAATAGGAACATTGTAAGGATTGTGAGAATAAGAAGTGATCATAGCAAGGAGTTTCAAAAAGTTAGCTATACTGACTTTTACAAATATCATGGAATTGATCATGAATTTTCAGCTCTCAAAACCTTTGAGCAGAATGGCATTGTGGAAAGGAAGAATAGAACTCTTCAAGAGATGGCTAAAGTGATGTCAATAGCAAAAAATTAACCAAGAGGCTATGGGCTAAAGCAATAAGCACTACTTGTTATATTTCAAATAGAGTTTTTCTTAGACTTGGCACTGACCAGACACCTTAAGAAATTTTGAAGGTAGAAAACCGAATTTCAAATATTTTCATGTTTTTAGATGCAGGTGTTACATCTTAAATGACATAGAGCAGATAGAAAAATTGGATCCAAGGAATGATGAAGGATCTTTGTGGGATATGCACAAAATAGCAAAGCATTTTGAGTTTACAATCTGAGAACTGAGGCAATCATGGAATCTGCAAACGTATTATTTTATGATCTGGAAGATTATGCAAAGTACTCATAAGAGGAAAACATAACCAGCTTCACAGAAGATATTGAGAAATTAGATTTTGACAGCAACAATAAAGAAGATTCTGTTATGAAAGAGGAAACAACGACTATTACACTCGACGTAACAGTAACATTTGACAACTCAGATTTGAACAAAAATTCAATCAAGAATGAAGATGAAAAGAAAGATCCACCCATATGGATTCAGAAGGCACATCCAAGAAGTTCGATCATTGGAACACCAGATGGCATGATGAAGACTCGAAGCAAGGTAAGAAATCAGGTAAGATTTGCATGTTATGTTTCTTTAGTTGAGCCAAAAAATGTGAAAGAAACCTTAAAAGAAGATGTGTGGATTCAAGCTATGCAAGATGGACTTAATCAGTTTAAAAGAAATGAAGTATGGGAATTAGTTCCTGGCTAGAAAATGCAAATGTCATTGGAACTAAATGGATATTCAAAAATAAAACTGATGAAAGTGGACAAGTAGTAAGAAATAAGGCTAGGCTAGTTGCATAAGGTTACACACAAGTAGAAGACATAGACTTTGATGAAACCTTTGCACCAGTAGCTAGACTTGAGTCAATCAGATTACTACTTGTAATTGCTTGTTCGCTTGATTTTAAATTATACCAAATGGATGTTAAAACAACATTTTTAAATGGCTATCTCAATGAGGAAGTTTTTGTTGAACAGCCTAAAGGTTTTGAAGATCTTAAACATCCTGATTTTGTGTACAAATTGCACAAAACTTTATATGGTTTGAAACAAGCTCCTAGAGCTTGGTATGAAAGGTTGACAAACTTTTTGATCAACAGAGGTTATAAAAGAGGCAGCAATGATAAGACTTTGTTTTTCAAAGATGTAACTAACTATGTTATTGTTGCACAAATATATGTGGATGACATTGTATTCGGATCAACTAACAAAAACAAAACTAATGAGTTTGTTAAGATGATGCAAGAAGAGTTTGAGATGAGCATGTTAGGAGAATTAAATTTCTTTCTTGGATTGCAGGTTAAGCAAATGAATGATGGGATATTCATATCTCAATCAAAATGTGCAAAAAATCTTGTAAAGAAATTTGGGCTTGAGAAATCAAAACCAATGAAAACTCCTATCAGTACTAACCTTAAACTTTCAAAAGACAATGCAGGAAAAAATGTTGATACAAGTTTGTACAGAAGCATTATTGGTAGCCTGCTATGCCTGACAGCAAGCAGACCACACTTATGTTTTAGTGTAGGATTGTGTGCAAGATTTCAAGCAAATCCCAAAGAATCACATCTGGGAGCAGCTAAGAGAATCATCAGGTATGTTCATGGAACACATGATTATGGAATATGGTTTTCTAAATATACAAATGATTATCTTGTAGCGTTTAGTGATGCTAACTAGGCAAGAAATGCAGATGACAAAAAAAGTACCTTAGGTGGATATTTTTATCTTGGTACTAACTTAGTTTCATGGCACAGCAAAAAGCAGAATTCTATTTCTTTGTCAACTGTTGAAGCCGAATACATTCAGAGAGTTGTTACACACAACTACTATGGATGAAGCAAATGTTGAGTAATTATGGTATTGAACAAAAGCCTATAACTGTATTGTGTGATAATACTAGTGCTATAAATATTTTCAAAAATCATGTTCAGCATTCTAGAACAAAACATATTGACATAAGATACCATTTTATAAGGGAATTAGTAGAGTCTATGGTGATACACATTGAACACATCTCGACTGATAGACAACTGACTGACTTGTTCACTAAGGCATTGATACAACAAGATTTGAAAATCTAAGAAAAGCCTTAGGCATCTGTCAGTTATCTGAATAAATATTGTGTGCTGTTATGTTACTTATATCTGTAGTATCATAAGTTTTCTTCTAAATTAGCATGTGTGAGCTGTAATATAAAATTTGAGTGAATGATAAGATACTGATTTAAAATGAAAAATACAGAGAGGGCTACCAATATATGATGTGTGAAAGTCATCATTGAGAGTAACGTCAGGGTATCTAAGAAATATGTTGATGTCACCTACTCAAATGAAAAGAGCTACCTCTATATTGTATGAAAGCTACTGTATTTATTTAGAAAATTCACATTGAGACTAACTTTTGTGTGTATAAGAAGCATGCTCAAATTGATCACTCAATTGGATTAAGTGACAAAATAAAATAAAAGTAAATAAACAGCTCTGATTTATGCTTTCTTAGAATGATTCCTATGATGCTCATATATTGTGGTTATATTATTGTTAACTATTTTCTGTTACGTTTTTCATAACATACGATGCTCTTTGTGCTTATCCAGAATTTGATTTTCTTATGTGTCCATGTCTCAAAAATGCCATGTCAGCATTATTGAATTGAGGGCGAGAAGTTTCAGTGGCGGGAATCCTAATTCTATTAGAATTCCTTATTCTAATGGGAATCAAATTTTGATTTTTTTTCATTAAATGTCAGTTATGAAACGGTTTTTGGAAAGGGAATTAACATTAATTTTTTGTTAAAAACAAAATTTCTTTAAATTTGGCCTAGTATATTACAAATTGGTTTTGGGCTTCTCCTGTTCATTCTATACCCATTCAACAGTTTCTCCACTGTCTCTCGTCTTGCTTCTCTCTTCCTGTTCTGAAAATTTTTGCAGACCAGTAAACCCTAACAATGGTTACCTCATCTGGCTCGACAAAAACCTCTAGTTCTTCATCTTCTCAAAGCAACTCGAGTTACAACAGGAGCAACAGTGCACCGTCATCTCAGTCTCAACAGCCTCATACAGAGGTTTCTATTGATCCCGCCATAAGTGAGGATGAGCAAGTTCCAGTGAAAAAGATGAAAGACAAAGTAAAACCAAAGTTCAACAAGTTTCTTACGGAAGCCATCAAATAGAAGTTTGTAAAAATACACCTCGAAGAGGAAATTACAGATTGAAAGGCCAGTGAAACTGACAGACTTCAACACCTATGGCCTGAGTGAGTTGCTTGAGTCTATATACTAGACTCGTATGATAACAAACTTCCTACCCCCTGTGAAGTCTTTAATTCAAGAATTCTATGCAAATATCTCAACTGTCATTGATGATCCGAAAAGCTTTCATTATCACAAGGTTTATTGTATAGGAAAGTTTGTGAAATTCTCTCCGAATGTCATAAACACTTTTCTGGATATTCCTATAGGCAGTTTGCATTCTTTAGACGAGAATTTTGATGGGGCTGAAGTGATTAAGGAATTAACTGGTAGAGAAGACATTGAGTGGAATCCTAGAGATGGTATAGATCAGCAGTACCTTAGGAAGAAGTATAGAGTGATGCATAAAATTGCACAGTTCAATTGGCTTCCCTCTTCCCATTAAAATCAAGTTCGGGAAGACAGAGTAAAATTTTTGTACTGCTTAGGCACCAATCGACCAATAAATTTTGGTTTACTAGCCTACAGGATGATAGTTCAGATTGGTCCATATCACTCTGACTATCACTTGCTTGTGTTTCCATGCTTAATTCAAGGGATTCTTGCACAAAATAGAATTCCTATAAGCCCCAATGAACAGACAAAACTTTTGTCTAAATCCATCACCAAAGGATTTCTTCAAAGATTGCATGACAAGACTGACTTGCTTGTGCCTGAACCAAAGCCTAAGAGAGTCAGGAAAAATCAAATGAAAAATGTTGAAGAACAGCTTGCTTTGACAAACTTTGCCTTGACTGAGATTGTGCAGGATTTGAAGGACATCAAAGCAAAACAGCATGTTTTGGAGGCAAAATTTGCAGGGCAATATGGTATAGCAGAAGAGCCACAGCCAATGGAGACTGAACATGTGGATCCTGTAAAGTCAGCTAAACATACACCAGTTCTTGATGCTCCAATGCCTACTGAAACTGACCAAATGGCTGAAGCAGGATAAGCTACACAACCTGCCGTTGCAACAAACATAACAGCAACACAGAAGCAAAAGAAAAAGCACATCAAGTCAATTTCTAAGGGAAGAAAATTGATAAGAAAGAGGAAAGTTGAAATGGTGAAGAAACCATCTGACAAGAAGAAGAAGAAAATTGAATCAGCAGCTCATGAACTGAGAGATGAATCTTTGTCAGATATACCAGCATAAGCAGAATCTGAGATAAACTTGCCTTCACCACTTGTTGAGAATGAACCTCATGTCCCTGAAGCAGAACATTATGATTCACCACCACATGCACAGTCACCACCACATGAAGCTCCAACCTCATCACCTGCAGAACACACATAGGCACCCCCTCCTGCTGAAGAAACAACAGCACCAGCCACATCTCCACCACCTACTCTTGCAAAAGAGTCCCTGATTCCTTCTCAACAACCTGCTATTAAGATACCCACAACAGAAACCAGTGTAGAGAGACTTGCCAAGGAGATTCGTAGAGTTGTAACTGAAGTAACTACCACTTCCTCTAAGATAGCTGAAGCACAACCTACTCCTGAGGCTTCTGAGCAGCCAACTCCTACCACGACCAAGAAGAGATATAAAGAGAAGGCTGGCAGATTCAAGAAGTGTCCCGGCAGTTCCTCTTCATCACCAGTTCGCAAGTCTCCAAGATTTCGTTAAGTGCTTTTGGCACTTGTGCTGAAATCAAGAGGGAGAAGAGCTCTGATAATGTTTTTTATGTTTTTATAAAACTATTCCTCTGTTCCTTTTAACTTTGTTTCCATTCTATCTGTTTGATGTTTTTGTTACTGTTTCTTCTCAAGGGATGTAAGTAAGGAGTAAGGGGGAGAAAGAACTTGAACTTATTATGCTTGCCTTGTGTGTGCATTTGAACTATTTTGATGTTTTGTGTTTGTATGTTTATGTTATTACTTGTTTTGTGTTATCTTGGTTTGATGGTTTGATTTGCTTTGATCATGATCTGATTGCATTATTGTTTGACAAGTTTGTTAAACTTCAATTTGTTTGCAGGATATATATATTTTAACAGTGTTCTATTATGAGATTCATAACAGCACACTGGTTATTTCTTTGTACATGATATTTTCTGTTTGCTATTTCATGATAGCTTATAGTTATGTTTAACTTATCATGTGTGATTTCTTTTTATCAGAAACAGTTTGGTGTTTTCATCACAAGTTGCCAAAAAGGGGAAGATTGTTGGTGTCAACGAGCATGTGCCATGCACATGATGAATTTTGTTCAACTTGTGATAAAACTAGAATATGATTTTGTTTCTTATTTTATTGTTTCTAGAAGTATATTTTAGAAAGTATTAGGTTTATAATAAATATCTCATTAGATTAGGATATAGTATCTTGTATCCTAATTAAAATAGGAGAATATTTATTTGTGTCATAATTCCTTTAGGAGTTTAATTATATATTTTCCTATTTTATTTCTCTTAATCCTAATGTAATTTTGATTTAGATTTTTATAGGATTTCTAGGAGATTTCGTCCAAACCTCCCACTATAGATATTAAGTTATTTTTATATAACTTGGTCGGAGAAATTCATTAGTTGGTGGGGAGTGTTCTTTGTTTCGACATTCCAGGATTTGAGAGAAAAAGCTTCAACAGAAATTGGAATGTCTTTATTGATTTGATTCTTTGAGTCTTTGATTCATGTATGAGAGGTAGAAATCGTATATGAGTTGTTGATTAAGTCTGTAAGAGTTAGTAGACACTTGGGATAACTTTTGGGTTAAGTGTTTATGTAATTCAACGTCAGACGTCGTTTGTTATGTATAACTTAACAGTGTGTTGTTAAGTTATCTGTGACAGAGAGTGGGCAGTGTCACTAGAGTTTAAGATCTTGACGGAATTTTGTTTTACAACGATTAGGTCAGTGTGTGAGGGTGAGTCAGCATTGTAAAAGGTCCTAAAGATTGTACAAATAAGAACTTAATGAATTGCAGCTCTATAGTTGTCCGTGGATGTAGGTTTTATAATCGAACCACGTAAAAATCCTCCTGTGCCGATTTACTTTACAGTTTACTGTTATATTTCTTATAACTGCATATTTCCAGAACTTTTAAATGGAATCACTTTTTTTATCTTTTATACAAATTATAAATTATGAGTCATTGGATCAATCCACTTTCAATAGTTGAAAGTCAATTCAGTATGCATAATTAATATACTTTGAGAATAATAATTGTTAGATTGAATATCAATCATTGAAAATGAGTTGATCCAATAATTCATAATTTTTTTTAAAAATTTGTGTTAAAAATGTGGTGCCATGGAACCTACCTCATGCATCTAAGATCATGATTGTATTCGGGTATTAGGTCTCCATGGTGATTCTCATCCCTATTCAAGGGTCTAAGTGTCCCTAAATTATTTGATTCAAAGATTGGGTTAAGGATATAAATCTTTATCTCATGTTAAGATATCAAAAATTGTTTATTTTCATTATACTATTATTAAACAACTTTGTAATTTATGCTTGCTTATCAATTATTTTAATGTAGTCAACTAGTCTTGCCAAATAGAACATAGAATTTTTGCAATATTTAATAATTTTATCATTAAAGTATAAATTTTTAACATTACCTATTTTTTTTAACTTTAGGTGAAAAAATGAAGGACAGTAGTAGCCCACTTTTATCCGAATTCATAAAACGGGTTTGATCTCTGACAAGATCTACAAATGATCAAGTCATCAGATCGGAATCTGTTAATTAATGTTGACATTGGAATTCAATGTGAGCCACGTTTTAATGTCTTTGTAATTACTTATACTTCTTTCATTCCCTAACTCCATTGAGTGAACAAACGAACGAAAGCCATTTAAATTCAGACTCATCCCCAAATGCACCACAATAAATTTCTGGCCCATTATTGCCGGCTGTTTCGAAGAAGCCTTTCAATCAAGTCATTCAGAATCGGGTTGAAAATCTAACCGGAAGCTTATCAATTTGTCATAACTCATAATAGCTCCACAATTATTAATTTGTTGTATTTCCCAATTTTACACATAAAATTCAATTATTTTGATATTATTAATGTCTCTCTAACAAAAGTTGATGAAGACCAATATTCACTATTCGGTCGTTCGCGTTCTTCCCCTTGTCAAACTCAGAGTCATTCCCTTTGCTAGGTTTTAATTGTTTTTCATCTCTGATGAAGAGATTTTGAAGTGCGAAAATGCTATGTAAAAGTCAACGCCTAATACTTTAACCAACCGAAGATAGATTAATTTATGTAAATAAGATCAGATGATTCAGAGAAATATTTAGATAATTTTACTTTTTGACTTTGGAAACTTAAAACTTCCCAATTTTTAGAAATGTTTTAATGAAAAAAATGAAAAAATGGAGCAAAAAAGGGATAAAGAGTACAAGTGTAAGGGCTCATGACCTCTTGAATTAAATAAGTCTTGAGCTAATTGAATTTTATAGAGCAGCCCACCAATTTAGCTCAGCCCAGTTCATTTTTTTCATTAATTCATGCATTCATATTAGCAATTTACTTAGAAAAAACTAGAAACCAAAAAAGAAACAGAGGCAGAGAGGGGGAGACGTGAGGAGGAGGAAGAAAGGCTTGAGAGGTGAAAATTTTCTTAGTTTTAAAGGGTCTTTTTGAGGTAATTCCTCCACCTCCTAATGAATTAATTAAATATTTTAAAATCCACCTTTAGATATGCATTAAAGAGGATGTTATTTGATATTTGGAGAAATTTTAGAGAGAGAAATTAGAGAGAGAAATGAGATTTCTGTGCTTATTTAGGCTTGAATTTCTTGTAATTAAATGAAAATTAGATACATGCTTGATCAATCAAAAGAATTAGTATGTAACTGGCGCAATTTAGAATAAATCCGCTTACCCAAATTTTTCTAATTTAGATTTTTACAATTATTCCTTAGACTTGTATCTGTATGAAAAATTAGTTATTTTCCTAGTCACTTTTAACTCTGGAAAGTGCTATTTAATGGATTTTCAATTTTTATGTTATTTTATCAAGATTCCTATAAGTGGGAAATTTGGGGTTTTGTCTAAATATGTTATTTGGTGCTATTAAAAAGTTTTACTTCGCTTTTCCCTTAGGTAAGACGGCGGTTTCAAGTTCGGATTTGAATCCGATCAAGAAAAAGGTTGCCACACAAGTTGATCCCCAAGATTATGAGTGGAAAAAATGTGTTTTTACGAATATTTGAATTATAAATTTCCATTTTCTATTTTTATACATGTTAGCAAAGCTTTATTGTGCTTAGTAAGCCATGTTCTTTTATTTATCTATGAAGCATATTTTATAATTTACCAAATGTTGTCCATTTAATATATTAGAAAGAATTGTTTAATATTTCAGAGATTTAAAAGTAAAGCAATTAGAAAGAATTGTTTAATATTTCAGAGATTTAAAAATAAAGCAACCTAAATTATCTCTAAAATAATGATACGACTCTAAAATAACGAATTGATTTTATATTTTATTAAGCTAGTAACTAATTCAGTCAGTTAATAGATAGATAAAGGTTTTTGGGACCCGTTCAGACACACATAAAGGCTTTGGGTAGTGTGATCTAGGCGTTTAGCCCTTTGGGGGTAGCTCTGTGCATGCGTGTGAGCATTATAGTGATTAGCTTGGCCTGAGCAATCCTAGCCCCACCAGGTCATGATCAGTCAGATTAGTTTTGGTACTTGATTAGTGAAACCATGATGATTTAGAAATTAAAATGTGAAATGGTTTTCATGAGATTTATAAGCTTAACTCTTTTGTCAGATTTGAATGTTAAATGTAAGCAAAAATGTTTTAGCCGATTTTTATATTAACATTTTGATTATGTGAAAGGCATATAAATTATTTAAAGACTTGCTTCCTTATTTTGTATCCTTTCTAAAAAGTTTCTTAAACAATGTTAGTAAAGTAAAATTCTAATTATTAATTGTTATGATTTATTAATTTATTTCATGCAAATTTTAATTATTTGAACGACCCTACCCCACTCACTGAGGTTATACTCACCTCTCTTTCTTCTTTTTTTTTTAAACCCCTTTTCCCCCCATTAGATTGTAGTGTTCAATCGCAGAGCCATTAGCTGCTTGAGGTTGGCCACTTGACGATGCTTTGATATTTTGTTTCATTATTTTAAGATGATTTTTTGTATATGCTTTTTTTTTTTACTGTATATACATCCAGGATTTTCTTTTAATTTCCTCTTAAAACTTTTTGCTTACTTATCATGCATAAGTTTTTGAGAAAACTTGCATTAAAATCCTAATTATAAATCTTTGAAATATAAATTAATTATATTTGAGGCTAGAGGCAATGGCTTGCTATGTTGGTTGTTTTGGGAGATAAATGTTTTATTTGGAGACCTTAAGGTCCCAAGAAGAAGTTTATGGTATATGAAATATTACAGAAATGTTTAAAAAAATTATGTGTTTTGTTAGGAGGTTTAGCCTAAAATGCAGGGGAGACTGCTAAATTTTCTTCAAGTAGCATACTTCAATAAGTTGTTTTCTTAGCATAGTTTTAGGCACGATTCGCTCGTGTTAGTTAGGGGCACCTCATGTGAACTTGGTATCAAAGCATGGTTTTTAAGTTTTTTTAACTCTTTTTTTTTTGTATATGCATGGTTTTGTAAATATGAAAGAAGCATTACATTTTGTAGGCACCATCATGAGCCAACACACAAACAGGCCTCACACTAGAGCCATGGGTAGACTTAACCAACTGCAGATCCTCCACCATCACCACCACCTAAAGGTGAGGGGGAAATGAACATAGCCACGGAGATGAAGAACAGTCAAATACGAGAGGGAATGAGAATAGGAACTACCATGATCCTTCTATCGTTATACACTTAGTATATGCACTTTTCCACCTTGTTACCATTGCTACTAAAAATCAAGGCCATGTTAGAGAAAAGAACACTATTGAGGGTGTTCAGTGCTTTGATGGTAATGTTAATCCTCCTAGTGTAGAGGCTTGGTTAGACAAGTTGAAGCGTATCTTTGAAGTTATGGGGTGTACTAATGAGCAGAAGTTACTTTTTGCTACATTTTTGCTTGAGGGAGGAGCATATCACTGGTGGGAACTTTGAGCATTCCTTGCGTGTTTGGTCTTTTTTGCTACAGTTTACTTTCTCTGGTATGAGCGAAATGATCGTGTGTATCAACAGCGTCATCGGACTCGTCATACGATGATTGATGAGATTTTTGCCTTGGTTCATTCCCGGCTTCTAACCTTGGAGGCCACGTATGCGATCAATCCCCAACTTCGTGCCATATGAGACTTGCATCATTAGTTATGTTCTTCGACTTTGTTTATTGTTTGGGCCAACATGCCTTTTTGTTTTGTTGTTTTGGTGTTGTTAGCTTTGTTGTGGTTGGCTTTGGGCCTATGTGCATTTTTACTATTTGTTTGGGCCCTTGGCTCTTTGTTCTGTTTGTTTTGTTTAGGGCCTTTGGGCGTTGTTTTTTTCCTTTTGGACTTATGAGTACTAGTTACTCTTCTTAGGGCATGCCCCTCGTATCTTGTACTTTCGTTTTTCTTTTTATGTGAATAGTAATTTTTTCAAAAAAAAATCACTGGTGGGAGTCAATTCAGCGTCCTTATCCATCACATGAAGTTATTAACTGGTCTATGTTCAAAAAGTAGTTATTTGATCACTACTTTCCTGTTGTGTACAAAAACATCAAGCGTAGTAAGTTTTTGAGGTTGGTTTAAGGGTCTAGATCCGTGGAGGAGTATGAGAAGAAATTTCCATAACTTTCTAGGTTTGCTTCTTGTATTATGGTTGGTGAGGAGCAAAGGTGCAAAAAGTTGGAAGAAGGATTGCACAGAGAAATCATAGTTGTAATTGTTGCTAATAGTCATGGTGAGTTGGAAAATTAGTACAAGTTATTATGAAAGTTGAGAGGAATTTTGGGGAGGCTAACCGAGTTAACTAAAGCCATAAACCTCTCAGAGTTGGCCAATTGATAGTGGTAGCCATAGACCAAGCAAGAAAGTGGGCAATTATTCAGCTTATTCTGATAGTTACAAGAGTACTCAGAGATAGGGTTCACCAGAGGGGGCAAAGATAGTTTTACCAGAGATATATGCAACAATCTATGGGAAGTAATTCTAAAGATCAATAGTTGGGTAGAATAGGGAACAAACAACATGATGACTAATCGAGAATAACTTTATATCCATTATGTGAGACTTGTGGCAAGCTTCCCGAAGGAGAGTGTCAATATGGTAAACCTAGGTGTTATCATTGTGGTCAGAAAGGGCATATCAAGAAATTTTGTCTTGCTTTAACTTAGGGCAGCAATTTTGTTCAGAAAGATAGTAGACCTCGAAGGCTTCAAAAAGGGACATCTAATTCTTAAGCTAAAGACTAGACTAATACCCCAAAAAATAGTAACAATCAACAAGGTATTCATCTAGCTCGACAGGCACGAGTCTTTACCACGACTCAACGGCAAGCACAGGCCACACTAAAGGTGGTTATTGGTACGTTGACTATCTTTCGTCATAAGGCCCGCATTTTGATTGATCCTAGATCTACAAATTCCGTTGTTTTTTGTATGTTTGCTATACATGCTAGTAAAAATTTGAAATCGTTAGAGTGTACTTCAGTAGTAGCCATACCTATTAGGGATTTCATCTTGATAGGAAATGTTCTTAGGGATTGTATAGTGAAAGTCGATGATCGTGATCTATTAACAAACTTAACTTCTTTAGATATCTGGGACTTTGATGTGATACTAGGAATGATTGGCTTGCTACCTAACATGCATTTGTAGATTGCTTTAGGAAGGAAGTGATGTTTAGAAAACCTGAAACACATGAATTTACTTTCTGTGGAGATCGACGTATCCTTCCTACTTGTGTAACATATGCCCTTGATGCTAAGCATTTACTTAAAAAGGGATGTTCAGCCTATCTAGCTCATGTGATCAACACTTCAGTGGGTGAAGCAAAGATAGAAGATATTCCTATAGTGCAAGATTTCCCTGATGTGTTTCCAGAAGACTTACTTGGATTACCGCTAGATAGAGAGGTTGAATTCATAATAGACCTAGCTCCAGGCACCATTCCTATTTCTATGGCACCATACAGAATGGCTCCAGCAGAGTTAAAGGAGTTAAAAGTTCAGTTACAAGAGTTGGTTGATAAAGGATTTATCAGACCTAGTGCTTCGCCATAGAGAGCTGCAGTCTTATTTATCAAAAAGAATGATGAAACAACGTGATTACGCATAGACTACTGACAGTTGAACAAGGTAACCATCTGCAACAAGTACTGTCACACCCCAACATCTCTTATTTAGAAACTTTAGGGGTGATTGAATTATAAATTAATAAAAAGTTCATCATCAATATCTCATTTTTTTATATACATCACATGAATTCATTACAACATATGACCATTTGTTCGAAATAAACTTTACATACACTGGTGACAAAATTCAATACATAAATTACTAGTCACATAACAAAATCTCTCATCATAAGCTAGGAGAAACAAGACCTTCCCCAAAAATCATTGTATGCATGCAGACTCCAGATTCCCTAGGAAAGCTCTGGAACATCACGAGTATGAACATCTTTCTGTGTACCTATGGAGGGAGGGGGGTGAGCATAAAGTCCAGTAGGAAAAATTCTAACATTACTAAATCACACGCATTCATCAATTATTCAATTACAAAATTGCACACCCAATTATAATAATTCAAACAATTATGTTCATTCGCACATCAAATTTATATTCGTGTTCCCCTTGAATCAGTATATAAAACGGCCCATCCAAGGTTCAACACATCATATTTATTCTATTAGTGTTCCCCTTGGGTCCGTATACAAAACGGCCCATCCAAGGTCTAACACATCATATTATTTTATTCGTGTTCCCTTTGGATCCGTATACAAAATAGTCCAACCAAGGTCCAACACATAGAATTTTATATCTGCATTCTCCTTGGATCCGTATGCAAAACGGTCCATTCAAGGTCCAATACATACATTAACAACCTTTCAATATCATTACTGTGATAAATCTCAAGAAAATACAATTTTTATGCAAAATCCAGGACTTTTTGGGAAGTGTACAGTTGATTTGGGGCAGTTCTGAAATTCTGCTCGACAATGTGCTGCTCGACACTCGATACTCGACACTCGAACATGCACATCGAGTCTCGCATGTAACGCGTGACACTGTTCGCTCGACACTCGACGTTAGTCACTTGACACTGGACCCTGGACACTCGATACTCGAACGCGCACGTCGAGTTGCACACGCAATGCGCGACACTGTTCACTCGACACTCGACATATGCCTCTCAACACTCGACACCTGTCCCTCGACACTCGGCCTCTACTCTCCCGACACTCGACATATGCCTCTCAACACTCGACCTGTACTCACCCGACACTCGACATATTCCTCTCGACACTCGATATTACACACTCGACGCTCGAACCCGCACGTCGAGTCGTGCATGAAGTGCGCAATACTGCACACTCGACGCTCGACACGTCCCAACCGACACTCGACACTCGACACTCGACAAGCGAGTGTCGAGTGGTGTCGAGTGAAAAGTCAGAGGCATCATGCAGACATGTGAACATGTTCCATTAAGTCGGTTACACCATTTCATTTCCAGTTTTCGACCTCTAACTTCAAAAATTCACCAAAAATCCATTTTAACTCCAAATTCAACGAAATCAGCGGCTAATTAAAGCTTCATATGTCTATTTTCCTAAACAAATGAAAAATCATACAATTCTTAATCCAAAAAAATGCATCAGCTCAAACAACACAAGACAGTCACATAAACTACAACTCCCCTCAAACCCATCTCTACTTCACTTCATCAACACTTAGTTTCACACATAATTCCTCATTCACACCACAAACAATCAACTTACAATAAGTAGTTTCACTCATAGTTCATCATCCAAGTAACAAACAATCAATTTAGGATAGATCACATGCATAACAAACCAATAGCAATTAAACAACAAAATACATGACATGAGGTAAGCATAGTGTTAGAAAATCCCTACTTGTTTTCCAAGCTTATACACTTCTTTGAAATTTTTCCTCTCTTTTCTTCCCTCTCTTTTCTTCTTCTCCTTCTTCTCTTTTCCTTCCTTGTAACTGTGAAACTTTCTTCCCTCTTCTCTTTTTTTTTTCCCAATTCTAGAAAAATCCCCTCTTCCCTAAATATAAGGTCCCAACTCATAGGCATAAATCCACTCATTTTCCAATCCACTAATTCTCAAACGGGTTAATCACACAGACACCCCCTAGGTTTTGGCTTAATTTCGTCGATATTCACCGTTTGTCATTTTTCATCTCGAGCACCCCTGACATTTTCAAAATTCATCTTTGAGACCCCTTCCGTCAGATTTTCCGTTAAATGACGTCATATTCCATCCAATATAAGTTATTTTACCTAAATACCCCTAACTGTAGATTCATTGACATTTTCAAAATTATCCATTTTAAGTTTTTTTACCTAAATACCCCTAAGAAAAGAAAATTAGTTGAAGGAAATGCAATAGAGGGATTCGAACCCAGACTCCAACCTATCACAAACACTTCTAACCACTAGGCCAAACAACTTTTTTAGCACTAAAAGAATAAAAATATATTTAAATAATAGAGTTTCTTTTTATACTTTATTAATTTATTTTTGTTTATGGTGAGTAGAGAAACAATAAATTTATTAATTTATTTTTGTTTAATTTTTATTTAATCTAAATGTATTAATTTATTTTTGTTTCATATTTATTTTAATCTATTTTAATTTTTACTTTAAGTTATTAATTCTTACTAATAAATTTATCAATTTATTTTAAAAAATTGATTAAAACTTATAATTAATTTTAATCATTTATAAATTGAATAAGAGGAACAATAAATTTATCAATTTATTTCTGTTTAATTTTTTAATCTAAATTTATTAATTTATTTTTCTTTAATTTCTATTTTAATATAAATTTATTAATTTATTTTTTTGATATTTAATTTAATATATTTTTATTTATTAATTCTTACTAATAAATTTATTAATTTATTTTTTGATATTTATTTTAATATTTTAATATTTTTATTTATTAATTCTTATTAATAAATTTATTAATTGATTTTAATAAATTAATTAAAATTTATATTTAATTTTAATCAATTATAAATCGAATAAGAGAAACTGTAGATTTATTAATTTATTTTTTCAATTTTTATTTTAATAAATTTATTAAAATATATAATTAATTTTAATCAATTATAAATTGAATAATTAATAATTGATTAAGCATTAAGGGAGCTTAAATATATATTGTTGTTAATTTTAAACATTAATATCTTGTAGCCTGGTGGTGGAACAAGCCTTTCAAGATTCTAGAGGTCTTGAGTTCGAGTAGCAACATTGAAGAATTTGTTCTAACTGTACATAATTGACTTTGCATTGTTAAATGACTATTGTACCCCTCAATGCTCAACATAATTACTAAATGACTATTATGCCGCTAAATATTCAACATAATTATATGTACTTAACAGAAAATCTGACGGAAGGGGTCTCAAAGATGAATTTTGAAAATGTCAGGGGTGCTTGATGATGAAAAGTGGCAAACAGTGAATATCAACGAAATTAAGCCAAAACCTAGGGGGTGTCTGTGTGATTAACTCATTCTCAAACATAATTTCTAAATTTTATAATACATTAATGCATACATATTAATTTTCTTTTGAGACTCTACAACCTACCCTCCTAAAAAAAATTTCATCCTCGAAATTTGAAAATATGAGTCAGAAATTACCTTTTGCAGTCAAAAGCTCATGATACTTTCTTTGAATTTCTGACTCTAACTCCCATGTGGCCTCTTTAACACCATGATGCTTCCATAAGACTTTGAGTAATGGAATGTTTTTGCCACGTAAGGGTTGCACTCTTGTGTCCAAAATTTGAATAAGAACCTCTTCATACGAAACATCTTATTGAATATCCAACTCACTCTAATCTAGCACGTGTGTTGGGTGAGGCTCATACTTCCTTAGCATCGATACATGAAATGTGTTATGAATTCTCGATAATCATGGCGGCAATGCTAGCTCATAAGCTACTTCAAATAGACCAATGTAGCGCGGAGCAAGTTTACCTTTTTGTCCAAAACACATCAAGCCCTTACGCGGAGACACCTTTAAAAACACATGGTCACGCACTTTGAATTTTAATGGTCGTCTCCTTTTGTCTGCATAGCTTTTCTGTCGACTTTGGGCTGTAAGTAAACGTTGACGTATTAATTTAACCTTTTCAGTTGTCTCTCGTACAAGCTCCGGTCCTAATGAGGTAGCTTCTCCAACTTCTACCCAACATAAAGGGGACCTACACGGCCTACCATAGAGCGCCTCAAATGGTGCTATTCCAATACTTGACTGATAACTGCTGTTGTATGTAAATTCCACAAGTGGTAGATGATCCTCCCAATTACCTTGAAAATCCATCACACAAGCCCTTAACATATCTTCTAAAATTTGGATGGTGCACTCTGATTGACCATCAGTTTGAGGATAGAAGGCTGTACTAAATAATAACTGAGTACCCATAGCTCTTTGAAGGCTTTGGAAAATTGAGCTATAAACCTGGGATCTCTATCTGACACCACTAAAACTGGAACTTCATGCAACCTCACAATTTCTTTAATATACAGTCGACTCAAAACATCCACTGAATCAGTTGTACGGATAGGAAGAAAGTGTGATACTTTGGTTAACCTAGAATGTGATAATCCAGTAACAAAATCCATGGTGATGTGATCTCATTTTCACTCCGCTACAGGCAGTGGTTGGAGTAATCCTGCAAGTCTTTGATGCTGAGCCTTCACTTGTTGACAAGTAAGGGATCTAGCCACATATTCAGCAACATCCCTCTTCATTCGTTTCCACCAAAACTGACGACGTAAATCATGATACATCTTGGTAGCCCCAGGATGAGCAACAAATTTAGAGTGATGAAATTCCTTAAGGATATCATCTTTACACTCTTTACTTGATGGAACAAAGATCCTGCCCTTGAATCGTAAACTCCCATCCGAATCAATTGTCCAATCCATACTTCTATCACCGTGTAACACGTGCTCATACAAGGCTCTAGTTTCCAAATCTTGATGTTGCAATTCAATCACTCTATACACAAGAGACGGTTGGGCAACAAGTGTAAAAAGGCGAATTTGATTTCCGCGATCTTCAACCAAGATATCATAATCATGAATAGACCGCAACATGCTCCACTCTCCAATCATCGCATTAACCATAGCCCTCGACTTTCTACTTAATGCATCAGCCACCACATTTGCCTTGCCTGGATGATATTGGATAGAGAAATAATAGTCTTCCCAATACTTCATCCATCTTCGTTGTCTCAAGTTCAAGTCTTTTTGGGTGAAATGTATTTCAAACTTTTATGATCACAAAAGACTTCAAACCTTTCGCCATACAGATAATGTGGCCAAATTTTCAAAGCATACACTACCGCAGCAAGTTCTAAGTCATGGGTGGGATAATTCTGCTCGTGAGGTTTCAACTGATGAGAAGTATAGGCTACAACCCTACCTTGTTGCATTAACACACACCCTAATCCATCCAAGGAGGCATCAATGAATACCACATAATCAATTCCACGTTGTGGTATCACAAGGATAGGTGCTAAAGTTAATCTTTTCTTTAATTCTTGGAATGCTTGCTCGCATGCATCATTCCATTCGAATCTGACTCCCTTCCTTGTTAACTTAGTCAATGGTGCAGCTAAACGGGAAAAGTTCTCAATAAAACGCCGATAATACCCTACTAGACCCAAGAAGCTACGTACTTCAAACACATTCTTTGGTCGTTCCCATTTCATAACTGCTTCTACTTTTGATGGATCCACTAAAATTCTTTGTCTTGACATCACATGGCCTAAAAACTTTACTTATGATAGCCAAAATTCACATTTACTCAGCTTGGCATAAAGACGATGCTCTCTTAGTGTTTGAAGTGCTACACGTAGATGTTGCTCATATTCAACTTTAGATGAAGAATAAATGAGGATATCATCCACAAACACAATCACAAATTGGTCTAGATGAGGTCTGAAAATCCAGTTCATCAAATCCATAAAGGCAGCAGGAGCATTTGTTAATCCAAATGGCATGACCAAAAACTCATAATGCCCATACCGGGTACGAAAAGCGGTCTTGGGTATGTCTTATTCCTTTATTCTCAACTGGTGATAACCCGAACGAAGATCTATCTTGGAAAAACAACAAGATCCTCTTGACTGATCGAACAAATCATCGATCCTAGGTGAAGGATATTTGTTTTTCACTGTGACCCGGTTTAACTGCCTATAATCTATACATAAACGCAATGAACCATCTTTTTTCTTCACAAACAATACTGGTGCACCCGAGGGAGAAGTACTGGGTCGGATAAATTCTTTCTCTAACAATTCTTCTATTTGCAACTTAAGCTCCCTCAACTCTGCTGGAGGCATTCGATAAGGAGAAACTGATATGGGTGCCACACCTGGATATACCTCGATAGCAAACTCCACTTCTCTGGTTGGAGGTAAGTCAGGTAATTCTTCAGGAAAAACATCATCAAAATCACTTACCACACGAGGAAGTTCAGAAACCCCTTTATTAATCTCTTATGCTAGTATACTTGCTATCATGCTCCTGACCCCTTTCTTGTTTTGCGACCCAAGCAAAGGGTAATGCAATAATGCATATTTGTCCCCATAAAAACTGAAAACAATCCCCTCCGGCATGTGAATCATCACTTTCTTCTTGTGACAGTCTAATATAACTCGATAAGCTGACAACCAATCCATTCCTAATATCACATCATACTTAATGAAATCCATAAGTATCAAATCAAATGATAACCTGTGGCCATTGATCTCTAGCATACAAGAACGACATATCCTCCCAACCTCTAGAGTACTACCCATAGGTGACTCCACATGTAATACAGAGTCCAACAAATCAGACTCTAATCCTAATGCAGATGCAAAATTGGTAGATATGAAAGAATGAGTAGCTCCAGAGTCAAATAAAACACGGACCCATGCTTTAAAAACCAATAATGTACCTCCCACAACCTCATGGTCTGCAGGCTCTGTCGACTGAGTTAGAGCAAAAACTCATCCCTGAGTCATCTGTCCCTGATGTCTAGTACTCTGAGCTGATCTTGGAGGCTTAACAGATTAAGAAGAAGCTGTCTGAGACTTCTGAGAAGTCTGATGTGACTGAGTATTACATCCCTGAAACGGTGGTCTAGACTGTGTCCCTGACCCTTGTCGAGAATTCGGTTGGGTCTGACTAGTGGCACTATGAGGACCTCTCATCCCTACTGGACAATCCCATTGCATGTAATCGTATTGTCCGCATCTATAACATCTGGGACACTAATGTCACAAATGACCTGGCTTCCCACACCCATAACAAACTTTCTGACTCTGTGAGGACCCACTTAACATGGAGCCTTGAGATTGCAGTTGCTAAGACTGAGAATTAAAGGAAGTCCTACTGGACTGAGTTCTCTGTCTCTTAGCTGAACGATCATGCTGTCGCACTCCTCTAGAAGGTATGCCAATACCCCCCACCCTGTGACTCTGGAATATCTCTTGTTCTACAACTAAGGCAATCTCCACCATATCAAAATATGTTATCAATCTACACACTGCAACTGATGGTCTGATGTCATCTCTCAATCCCTTTTGAAATCTCCAAGCCTTGCTAGCCTCATCCGCCACTAAACTAGGTACAAAACGGGATAAGGTAGTAAATTGTGCCTCATATTGTTGCACTGTCATGTTCCCCTGTGTCAAATATATAAACTCATTTTCCTTTTGGTCACGACAAACTGTATGAAAATATTTGTCCAAAAAAGCAGTGGAGAAGTCTCTCCATGTAAGGATGTTTCCTCCTCTAATACGTTTAACAGATGTCCACCACTGTAATGCCTCTCCTGTCAACAGATGAGTTGCAACCCTAACCCGTAAATCCTCTTCAACTTGCCAAAGATTAAAGAGACGCTCAACTCGTATAAGCCAATCTTCTGCAACATTCAGATCAGGCTCCCCATTGAAAATAGGTGGATTGTGGCGTTGAACCTCTCTAAGTGCATTCTTCATGCGGTTGTCGACACACGTCTCTAATATCTGTTGAGGTGGTGGGGGTGGGTTAGCACGAAGAGTCTCCCAAACCGTTTTTGCCACTGTTTCTGTCAATGTATTAGCCACATCTCTCATAGCCCTGTAAAACTCCAACCTCTCACCACCCTCAGTTGGGTTGGAACTCGAAGCACCTCACGTAGGAGAACTCATTATCTAATTTTATCAATGGCAAAAACATAAGCTGCAGAATTCTACAACATATGGAATAGAAACACAACAAACAATTATTCAAGGCACATGCAAGCACACAAAACATGACTCTACCCCTGCCAAACCATCTACATCCTTTTCACAGGTCCACAGTAAACCCTAGGCTCTGATACCACTTTGTCACACCCTAACATCTCTTATTTAGAGACTTTAGGGGTGATTGAATTAGAAATTAATAAAAAGTTCATCATCAATATCTCATTTTTTTTTATATATACATCACATGAATTCATTACAACATATGGCCATTTATTCGAAATAAACTTTACATACACTGGTGACTAAATTCAATACATAAATTGCTAGTCACATAACAAAATCTCCCATCATAAGCTAGGAGAAACAAGACTGTCCTAAAAAATTATTGTATGCATGCAGACTCCAGACTCCCTAGGAAAGCTCTGGAGCATCACTAATATGAACATCTTTCTGTATACCTGTGGAGGGAGGGGGGTAAGCATAAAGCCTAGTAGGAAAAATTCTAACATGACTAAATCACACGCATTTATCAATTATTCAATTACAAAATTGCACACCCAATCATAATAATTCAAACAATTATGTTCATTCGCACATCAAATTTATATTCATGCTCCCTTTGGATCCGTATACAAAACGACCCATCCAAGGTCCAACACATCATGTTTATTCTATTAGTGTTCCCTTTGGATCCGTATACAAAACGACCCATCCAAGGTCCAACACATCATATTTATTCTATTAGTGTTCCCCTTGGATCCGTATACAAAACGGCCTATCTAAGGTCCAACACATAATCTTATTTTATTCGTGTTCCCTTTGGATCCGTATACAAAACGGTCCATCCAAGGTCCAACACATAGAATTTCATATCCATATTTTCCTTGGATCCGTATACAAAATGGTCCATCCAAGGTCCAATGCATACATTAATAACCTTTCAATATCACTACTATGATAAATCTCAAGAAAATACAATTTTTATGCAAAATCCAGGACTTTTTGGGAAGTGTACAATCGATTTGGGGCAGTTCTGGAATTCTGCTCGACACTCGACACTGTGCCACTCGATACTCGACACTCGACACTCCAACATGCACGTCGAGCGCGCACGTAACGCGCGACACTGTTCGCTCGACATTGAGCGCTCGACACTGTGCGCTTGACACTCGAACGCGCACGTAACGTACGACACTGTTCACTCGACACTCGACATATGCCTCTCGATACTTGACACCTGTCCCTCGATACTTGGCCTGTACTCTCCCGACACTCGACATATGCCTCTCAATACTCGACCTGTACTCACCCGACACTCGACATTACACACTCGACACTCGAACCCGCACGTCGAGTTGTGCATGCAGTGCGCAATACTGCACACTCGACACGTCCCAAATGATACTCAACACGTACCACTCGACACTCGATAAAGGAGTGTCGAGTGGTGTCGAGTGAAAAGTCAGAAGCATCATGCAGACATGTGAACCTGTTCCATTAAGTCGGTTACACCATTTCATTTTCAGTTTTCGATCTCTAACTTCAAAAATTCACCAAAAATCCATTTTAACTCCAAATTTAATGAAATCAGCGGCTAATTAAAGCTTCATATGTCTATTTTCCTAAACAAATGAAAAATCATACAATTCTCAATCTAGAAAAATGCATCAGCTCAAACAACACAAGACAGTCAGTCACATGAACTACAACTCCCCTCAAACCGATCTCTACTTCACTTCATGAACACTTAGTTTCACACATAATTCCTCATTCACACCACAAACAATCAACTTTCAATAAGTAGTTTCACTCATAGTTCATCATCTAAGCAACAAACAATCAATTTAGGATAGATGACATGCATAACAAACCAATATCAATTAAACAACAAAACACATGACATGAGGTAAGCATAGTGTTAGAAAATCCCTACTTATTTTCCAAGCTTATACACTTCTTTGAACTCTTTTCTTCCCTCTTTTTTTGTCTTCTCCTTCTTCTCTTTTCCTCTCTTGTAACCATGAAACTTTCTTCTCTCGTCTTTTTTTTTTCCAATTCTAGAAAAATCCCCTCTTCTCTAAATATAAGTCCCCAACTCATGGGCTTCAATCTACTCATTTTCCAATCCACTGATTCTCAAACATAATTTCTAAATTTTATAATACATAAATGCATACATATTAATTTTCTTTTGAGACTCTACAAGTACCCTCTCCCTCGTATTGATGATTTGTTGGATCAGTTGCAAGGTACAAAGGCTTTCTCTAAGATATATATATGCTCAGGCTTCCATCAATTCAAGATTAGGATGTATCAAAGACTTCTTTTAGAACTCGTTTTAGGCGCTATGAATTTCTTATAATGCCATTTGGGTTTACTGATGCTTCAGTAGCTTTAATGGACCTCATGAACCAAGTATTTTATCCTTATTTGGATCGTTTTGTTATCGTATTTATTGATGACATATTGGTGTATTCTCGGTAAAAAGAGAACATGTAGAAGATTTAAAGATTGCTTTGCCAGCCTTGAGGCAGAAACGACTTTATGCCTAATTTAGCAAGTGTCAATTTTAGCTTGACAAAGTTATGTTTTTGGGCCATGCGATATCAATTGAAAGGTTATATGTAGATCCTCAGAAGATAGAAGCTATTGTTAAATGGGAGCGACGTACTAATGTAACAGAAGTCAGAAGTTTCCTTGGCTTGGTAGGTTACTATAAAAGATTCATTGAGGGTTTTCAAAAATTGTTGTCCCATTAACACAGTTGACTTGTAAGGAGGTGAAGTTTTAGTGAATAGATGCTTATGAGCGATGTTTTCAAGAGTTCAAAGCACAATTAACTTCTGACCCAAACTTACTCTTTCATCACGCAATGAAGGGTTTGTAATTTATAATGATGCCTTTAGACAGGGGTTGGGTTGTGTTTTGATGCAATACGGGAAGGTGATGGCTTATGCTTCAAGACAATTAAAGAAGCATGAGCAAAATTATCCCACCCATGACTCAAAAGTTGGCGGTAATTGTATTTGCACTCAAGACTTGGCGACATTACTTGTATAGAGCAACATGTCAAACTGACATAGATAACAAGAGCCTTAAGTATTTGTTCACCCAAAAAGAATTGAATCTTAGGCAGAGGAAGTGGATTGAGCTTATCAAGGATTATGACTATACAATTAACTATCACCCAGGCAAAGCAAATGTGGTAGCAGATGCACTCAGCCAAAATCCTCAAGCTTTATAGCCTATTTGAAGGTGACATATCTACCTTTATTGATTGAGTTGAGGTTTTTAGGAATTGAGTTAACAGTAAATGACTCAAGTGTGCTACTAGCCAATTTCCATGTTAGACCTACTTTAATTAATAAAGTTAGAGATGCACAAGCACAAGATCCTCAATTCATGAAATTGATAGAAGAGGTGAAGAAAGGCTTATGAATAGACTTTGTGGTTAGAGATGATAGAGCATTATTTATGAGAAATAGACTTTGCGAACCTAATATTGAAAAATTAAAGAAAGAGATTATGGAGGAAGCTCATTTTCCAGCCTATGCAACGCATCCAGAAAGTACTAAGATTTATCACACTTTGAGTGAACATTACTGGTGGTAGGGTATAAAGCAAGAAATTATAGAATTTGTGTCTTAGTGTTTAGTTTGTCAACAAATTAAAGCTGAGCACCAGAAATCTATAGGAGTTTCTCAACCAATTCCTATTCCAGAGTAGAAATGGGAACATATTACTATAGATTTTGCAGTAGGACTTCCATGTACTATGAATGGTCATGATAGTATTTAGGTGGTAGTAGATCGTCTTACAAAATCTGCACACTTTTTACTTATCAAAGCTACCTATTCATTAAATAGGTTAGCTAGTATTTATATTGCAAAGATAGTACATTTTCATGTTGCACCTATTTCAATAATATCAAATAGAGATCCACATTTCACTTCCAGATTCTAGCCTAACTTGCAGCAGGCTTTAGACACAAGATTTCAGCACGATTTTTCACCCACAAACAGATGGTCAATTTTAGCATACTATTGAAACTCTTGAAGACATGCTTAGAGCTTGTGTATTAGAGTTTAAAAGCAATTGGGATGTCTATTTACCTTTAAAGAGTTTGCTTATAATAACAGTTACCAGTCTAATATTAAAATGGTACCTTATAAGGCTTTATACGAGAGGAAGTATAGAACACCAGTATGCTAGGATGAAGTGGGTGAGAGGAGATTTTTAGGATTAGAACTTTTGCAGGATACAAATGAAAAGATAGTTATCATTAGAAGCAAGATGAAGGTAGCACAAGATCGGTAGAAGAGTTATGTTGATAAACGTAAGGGAGATCTAGAATTTCAAGTCGGAGATAAAGTGATCATGAAGATATCTCCTTGGAAGGGTGTGCTTCATTTTGGTAAACGTGGGAAACAAAGCCCACACGACATTGGACCTTATGAGATTATAAAGTGTGTGGGCACAATTACTTATTATTTAGCTTTACCTCCAAAATTGTCTATGATACATAATGTATTCCATGTTTCTATGCTTTGTAAGTACATATATGATCCAAGCCATATCCTTCAATAGTAGTCAGTTTAGTTGAAAGAGGACTTGACTTATGAAGAATGACGGTTAAAGATAATATAATGGAAACAACAAGTGCTTCACGACAAGACTATTCTATTGGTTAAGGTGTGATGGCAAAATCACTCAAAGGAAGAAGCTACTTGGGAGCGAGAGGATGATATGCGAGCTCAATGCCCTCATGTCTTTCTCTCAGGTAAGTAATTTCGAGGATGAAATTTTTTAGAGGGGGGAGTGTCGTAATGGCCCATGACCTTTTGAATTAAATAAGCCTTGGCCTAATTGAATTTTATAAAGCAGCCCACCAATTTAGCCCAGCCCAGCTCTTTTTTTTCATTAATTCATGCATTTATATTAGCAATTTACTTAGAAAAAAACTAGAAACAAAAAAATAGAGAGAGGTAGAGAGGGGGGGACGTAAGAAGGAGGAAGAAACGCTGAGAGGTGGAAATTTTGTTGGTTTTAGAGGTTTTTTTTGAGGTAATTCCTCCACTTAAATTAATTACATATTTTGATTTCTACCTTTAGATATGCATTAAAGAGGATGTTATTTGATATTGGAGAAATTCTAGAGAGATAAATTAGAGAGAGAAAAGAGATTTCTATGCCTATTTAGGCTTGAATTTCTTGTAATTAGATAAAAATTAGATACTTGTTCAATCAGAAGAATTAGTATGTAATTGGTACAATTTAGAATAAACCCAAATTATTCCTAATTTAGATTTTTACAATTATTCCTTATACTTGTATTTGTATGAAAAATTAGGAATTTTCCTAATCACTTCTAACTCTTGGAAGTGCCTTTTGATGGATTTTCAATTTTTGTGTTAATTTACCAAGATTCCCACAAGTAGGAAATTTGGGTTTTGTCTAAATATGTTATTTGGTGCTATTAAAAAGTTCTACTTTGTTTTTCCCTTAAGTGAGACGGCGGTTTCAAGTTCAAATCTGAATCCGATCGAGATAGAGGTTACCACACAAGTTAATCCCAAGATTGTGAGTGGGAAAAATATGTTTTTACGAAGATTTAACTTATAAATTTGATTTTTCTATTTTTATACACGTTAACAAAGCTTTTTTGTGTTTAGTAAGCCATTTTCTTTTATTTATGTACGAAGGATATTTTATAGTTTACCAATTGTTGTATATTTAATTTATTAGAAAGAATCGTTTAATATTTTAAAGATTTAAAAGTAAAGCAAGTTTCCTAAATTATCTCTAAAATAATTATACGACTCTAAAGTAAAGATTTTATTTTATTTTTTACTAAGCTATTACTCAATTCAGTCAGTTATAGGGTTGGCAATGGGGCGAGGCGGGGCCGGACGGGTCTCGGGTAGCAAGTACCCAACCCCACTCCGCTCAATTATTTTTTGTCCCACCCCACCCCATAACCTCTAAAAGGATTGGGGCGGGGTAAAAAAAATAAAAAAAAAAATTGAGTGGATACAAACCCGCCCTGTCCATCCCGCCCCAGTTATTTACAATTTTTTTTTAAATTCTTATCATATCATATAAAAATATCATATATACCCATAACCACTCTTTAACAATCATAAAAATAATATATCTATTAAAAATTAAAAAGAATTACAAAAGAAATTAACTAGTGAGTTAACAGACTAGAATTTACAAAAGAGAATTCATACAATAATTTTTAATTAGAAAGGAGAAAGTGAACAACATTTACAATTTTTAATCCCAGAACTTCAATAAGCTGCTTCTGGTCTTATAACTTAATATTGCTGCACTTATGTAGGAATGACCAAATGTAGTGATCTGCACAATTGATTCCTACTTGAAATTTCAGCTGAAGGTTGACTTGTTAGAAAATTGAAACAAAGAAAGAATCAAGAAAGAAACATATTGATAGTACAGATATTGCCCCGCACAAATAATAAACTGAAATAATGCACTTCTCATTAAAGAAATAATATTTTTAATTACATTTCCATGTACAACTGCAAAACTTGTAAACTAAACTCATCGTCATTACCAATATATAAAAGTAGTAATAATTAAATAGCCATATGCGTACTTAAAATCCACTAAATGGAGTCTCATCACTGCATATAACTAATTCCAGCCATAATCTAAACTTGGATGGCTTCATAACATTTATAATTTAAAAAAAAAAATAATAGAATTCATACAATAATTTTTTAAAAAATAAAGCTGTTTTGTGCCCTGCAGCACTACAAATTTTATTATTTTATTATTGCAAACTTGCACGCAAGCAGCTGCTATATTTGAAGAAGAAAAATCAATTATTAACATTATATGCTTTTGAGTATAGGCAACTTTATATGCTTGTGAGAAAATTGTCTCTGTTCATATTTATTTATTTATTTGGTTAAGGAATCAATAATCAACTCCAGCAGAACAGCATAGTCCAAGCAAGTAGACTATATATATAACTTGAAGAGAAATCAAGAATAGCGGCATACCTAGTTCAGATTTCTTCTATGACACATCATCAACCGACATAAACCCAAAATTCTACTATGTTTCTTGCTTCAAAACCTCGTTCAATTTGGAAAAGCCCTTGATACACAACTAAATTAAATGCTTCCCTAAACAAATTTTCACTAAATTTGTATCTAAAAGTCTAGGTAATTAAGGATGAAGTTCCATGCTTGAATTAAACAGAAATAACACTAAAAAAGAGGGGTATGAAAAATACAAAACTTCAAAGCATTAACAAGCCATAGACATAATTTAAACATAAAGATCGCAAAAATCAACAATATATAAACAATATCAAAAGATCAACCCGAGAGAAAAACAAGAACAGAAACTAAAAACAAAACAAAAATCCTCCGAGGAGTTAATCAGACGAAGCATAACAAAATATAGAAAAAAAGACTCAGACTTTACGTGCCTAAAACAAACTAAACAATTTTCTCAAAAGCACATAAAGCTGCCTAAGCTTTTGAATTGGGGCAGAAACAATCAATTATCTAACTTACTAAATACACATCAACAATATTGTAACACATTGCAAGAGACCTAAAAATCGAAGAGAGAGAGAGAAAGAGAGAGAGAGAGAGAGGGAGTGCAATCTCAGCAACCAAGATTGACGCAAGCCAGCCGCGAGAGATGAGTCTGGAGCCATGGAGGAGAGCTAGCCGCGTGTGAGGATGGCCTGGCGAGTGGCAGCCATGCAGTAGAGGCGACTCAAGCCAGAGCTGATGACGGTGGAGCGGAGGATGGCCTTAGAGAAAGAGTTATTGGTGGAGACGGTGGAATGGCGGTCGGTTAGGATTTCTGGGTTTAGCAATTTAGGAGATTGGTTGAATGGGTAATATGTTCCTTTATATAGTTTAGTAAGCTCGAAGGACAGCCCTGTCTATTAAAACAGGTCAAAATCACCCCTACACAATTCATATAAGTCCATATATTTTATATTTTTTCAGACATACCCTTATCCTGTGAGGGGCGGGGCGGGGCGGGTCAAGCAGGGCTAAGGGTTGGACCCGGACCCAGACCTGCTCCGACCGAGGCAACATACTTCAAGATCCAAACCAGCTCCTACACTATAAAAGAGCGGGGCAAGACCCATGCCTAAAACACGGGTCAAAGCAGGGCTCTAGACCTGACATGTTATTGTGTCATCCCTAGCCAACTAATAGATAGATAGAGGTCTTTGGAACCCTTTTAGACACACGTAAAAGCTTTGAGCCATATGATTTGGGCTCTTAACCCTTTGGGGGTAGCTCTGTGCATGCATATAGGTATTATAGTGATTAGCTTGGCCTGAGCAATCCTATCCCCGCCAGGTCATAATTAGCAAAATTAGTTTGAGTACTTGATTATTGAAACTTTGATGATTTAAAAATTAAAATGTGAAATGGTTTTCATGAGATTTAGAAGCTTAACTCTTTTGTCAGATTTGAATGTTAAATGCTAGCAGAAATGTCTTAAAAGATTTTTATATTAACATTTAGATTATATGAAAGGCATTTAAATGATTTAAAGACTTGTTTCCTTATTTTGTATCTTTTCTAAGTAGTTTCTTAAACAATGTCAAGAAAGTAAAATTGTAATTATTAATTGATATGATGTATTAATTTATTTCATGCAAATTTTAATTATTTTAATGACCCTATCCCACTCACTGAGATTATACTCACCCCTTTTTCTTATCTTTTTTTTTTAAAACCCTTTTTTTCCACCTAGGAGATTGCAGTATTCAGTCAAAGCGTCATTAGCTGCTTGAGGTTAGCTACTTGATGATACTTTGATAGCATTCTTTTTTATATTTTGTTTCATTATTTTGGGATGATCTTTCATTATTTTGGGATGATCTTTTGCATTAAAATCCTGATTATAACTTTTTGAAATGTAAATTAATTATATTTAAGGTAGAGGCCATGGTTTCCTATGTTGGTTGTTTTAGGAGACAAATGTATTATTTGAGGACCTTAAGGTCCCAAGAAGAAGTTTGTGGTGTATGAAATATTATAGAAGTGTTTAAAAAAATGATGTGTTTTGCTATGAGGTTTAGCCCAAAATGTAAAGGAGACTCTGCCAAATTTTCTTCAAATAGCATATCTCAATAAGTTGTTTTCTTAGCATAGTTTTAAGCATGATTTCGCTCGTGTTAGCTAGGGGCTCGTCATGTCACTAAGAGATGCTTGTAAGTATTAAAGTTCTTTTTTCTGATATTACAGGATGTGTAGAAAAGAAAATAAGAATTTAATAATAAGTTCATTGAGAAAATAGATATGTGTACAAAACAATTTTACAAGTGTAAATAATCCTTTTTATCATGGAATTCCTTTAAACATGATTACGAAAAAAAATAGGTAGTAGCCATATATTGTTATGTAACTTAATATTTTAAGTTTTACATGCCTTTGGGATACTTAAAGATAATCCCTTGAAATAGATAATTATAAATTAACATTTATATTACCATACATTAATGAAGTAATATTATAGTTTTCAACTTAGCGTAAAAGCTTAAGCTAGCTAGTAATTGTGGGCTAAATATTAATTTAATTACTATGTAAAACTATATTATTACTTTAAGAATATGGTGCCCTTTCTTCCACCATTTTTAATAGGAAAAACAAACTGTCGAGATCTTAAGCTGACCTTAGGAGTCGGGACTGGGTTGGATTAGACTAAATTGATATTAGGATTAGGTTGGGATTAGACCAGATTAGACTGGACTATAGATAGTACTATCATATATTTTGTGTAGTATCGGATTGGACTATATTAGTATATAATAAATTTTTAAGAAATCAATTTTTAAATATAAACTAATTTATTTTTATTAAAGTTTAATTTGAATATAAATAATTTAATATTTAGATTAACAATATTTAAATACTTGTTAATATTTTTATAAAGATAATATGATTTGGTATTGCATTAGGAATTAATTATTATATAAATTATAAATTTGAATTTAATATTTTGGATTATTTTTTAATTATTAATACATCATTTTTATTTTTATAAGTAAATAATCAAGATTGATTTTAGATAAAACTAATTAAATAATAAAATATAATTAAAAATTATATTTATCTATAAATTATTAAATATAGTAATATTATTGGTTATTTCTTATTTCATTATTACATTAATTTTATATTAAATAATCAATATTAATTTTAGACAAAAATAATTAAATATATAAATATAATTAAAATTTATAATTCATTTAAAAATTATTAATTATTACTTATTAATTTTTAAATGAATTGTAAATTTTAATTATTAATTATTACTATGATATATTTTATGTTCAAGAATGATTTTTTAATTATATAATTCAATTTTTATTATTACATTTTATTAATTAATATAATTAAAAATATAAAATTTATATACTTGATTATTTTAATAATATTATAAGATATATTTTTTAACAAAATATTCCTATAATATTTAAAATGATATTAATTTTAAAAAATTATTATTATTTTAATTAAGTGATTTATATTATATTGCTTTTATCATTGTCATCTATTTTTAATTTTATTACATAATTAATAATTTCAAAGTAATATTAATTTTATTTTTATGGCTTATTTTGATATTATTATGTTAATATTTATTTTAATTATTTTATAAATTATTTATCTTATTATTTTTAATTTTTTAATGCTTGTCACAATCGTGGGACTCCTTGTCCCTTGTTTCTATATGGGTCTCGTTGGCCCATGAGTTGAAGAAAAGACAAAAGAGTTGGAGACTCACCTTAATCCAATCTCATTCTCCAAAAAATATCTAAACAACATGCTAGCACAATTAGTCTCAAATAATAGTCCAATCGCATCCCTGGCTTGGTTCCCAAACGCTCCCTATTATATTTAAAACAGTCAGGATTAGACTGTTTTTTAAATTACAAGAGGTGTGCATGGTATTACTCTAAAAGTTTGTTTTATTTTGTTAATATTAAGATATTGTAATGAATTTTGATATTTTTAATGATAATATTAATATGCTTTGAGTTAAATAATTGAACTATTTGTTTATGAATAAATTTAAAGGTTATTTGGCTGGTATTAAAACAAAAAATTAATGTAACTAATATGATGATTCTACATTAATATTCATAACAGATGATAAAGGTTTATTGGCATCATTTTTTTTACACAAATTATGAGTTATCTGGTCAATCCATTTTCAATATAGTTGAGACTTCATCTACTATGCAAATTAATATGCTTTGGGAATAACAAATGTTAGATTGAATCTCAACTGTTGAAAATGGATTGATCTAATAACTCAAATTTTTTTTTATAAATTTGTGTCAAAAATGTGGTATCATGAAACCTGAATCATACATCTAAGATCATATTTGTATATAGGGTATTAGCCTATTAGGTTTCCATGATGATTCTCATCCCTATTCAAGGGACCAAGTGTCCCTAAATTACTAATTTGGAGATTGGATTAAGGATATGAATCCTATCTCATTATCTTATTTTTAAGATCTCAAAAGTCGTGTATTCTTATTATAATATTATTAAATGACTTTATAATTTGTGTTTGATTACAAATGATCAAGTTATCAGATCCAATTCTGTTCATTAGTATTGACATTGCAATTCAATTTGAGCCACGTTTTAATGTCTTTGCAGTTACTTAGCTCTAACGGGCTTATAATAAATTGCTTGCCCATTCTTGCCGGCTGTTTCGAAGTAGCCTTTCAATCAGATCATTCAGAATCCAGTTGAAAATGTAACTGGAAGCTTTGTCAATTTGTCATAATAGCTCCACAATTATATGTTGTATTTCCCAATATTACACAGAGAATTCAATTATATAATTATTGTGATATATAGTATTGTATAGTACCCCCCTCATTCAATGTCTCTCTAACAAAGCCATTCCCTTTGCCAGCTTTCAATTGTTTTTCATTTGATCTGATGAAGACATTTTGAGAAAATAAAAATTTAATAATAAGTCCATTGAGAAAATAGATGTGTACGGAAAATTTTACAAGAGTAAAATATTTTATCAAGGAATTCCTTTAACATATATAATAAGTTCATAATATCGGAGTATGGGTTTTTTTGCTTCCACTTTTCTTTCCAGTTAACCATGTTAAGACACATCTTAATTTGTAAATATATATATACACACACACATATATAAAACGCTAAATTGATACAAAGTTTATATGATGGCATTGTTGCAGTTATATAATTGACTTAATATTTTAAGTTTTATGTTCCTTCAGGATACTGAAGATAATCCCTTCAGTAAGATAATTATAAACTAAGGTAGCGTTTGTTTTAAACACTTAACACTTTTTAGATCTAAACACTTTTTAGAACTTAATTTATATGACTTAATAGGATGTTTGTTTACTTTTTTATATATCACTTAAAAAAAGTGGTAAGAGAATATTTTAATTTTAATGTGACTTTTTTATCCTTGTTGAAATATAAAATGTCTAAATTATATTGTCATTTAAATAATCAATATTATATTTATTACAATAATTTAAACAATAAATATTTAATAAAATGAAATCAAAATTCTAATTATTAAATAATTATATTATCCTAATTATTTTATTTATTTACAATAATTTATTATAAAATATAATAAACATTTTTTAAAAAATACTAAATTTAATTAAATATAAAATAATTAAAATTTAGAGTTCAAATACAAATAAATATAAATAATATTACGTTCTTAATTTAAATTATATTTTATATATTTATTATTATCTATATAATAAAATATATAAATATATTTGTATTATAATTGTTTAAATATTTGAAATTTTCAAATATAATTATAATAAATTATAGTTAGATGTAGGTGAAGTGATGTTGGAAGATGACGTTATGGGTTAACTTATGTTGAGAAGGGTGGGGCCAGCTTGGGAAAGGAGGTGTGGAGGGGATGTATGATAGATGGGTAATAGAGGTATTTTAATAATTCAGATGTTCTAAAAGGAAAAAAGTGGAAAACTTTCACTTTTTCTATTCAGACAAAATTGTCTGAAAATAAGTGTTAAGTTGGAAACACAAACAATCATAAATTATTTTAACCACTTAAATCTAAATAGATTCAGATTTAAGTGGGGGTAATAAACGACTCCTAACATTTATGCTTAAATTAGTAGGTACATATTTAATATTAATTTTATCTTTTAATACGTTCATTTGGTGCAAGAACCTTACTTTTTTTGCATATGAATTGGACCTCACAAACCTTTTTTGGATCTTATATGTAAGTCAATATATTTTCTTTTTAACTTGCAATAGAGAGGGATCCAAACTTTAAATCATTAGGTCAAAGATTTCTTATACCAGATTAAGTTTATTACTTTACCTAATAGTTCTAGGCTCATTATTAGTTTGAAGACAAAATACAATAAACAACACTTCAATGTTCCTTATTACTTGTTTATTCTATATATAATTATTTATTAATGTTCAACTCAATGAATAGAAAGGAAAAGTGCTAAACAATCAACTTATTAATACTAATTGAAAGAAATCTTAAATTGAAACAGACTTAAACAACCAACACCCATCCTTGATTCAATATCGATCTCCAACGGCTTTCAATCCAAGCCCAAATAATTGTTTCAACAACTAATGAACCTCTAAAACATCTCTCACTCTTGCTTTAAACGCCTGTGCAACGAAGGTAACTCAGGAAATTATCAACGTAGTGATCCTGCCTTTTCCTGTCTCCAAACAACGCTCGCATCTCCTTGGCCTTGTCGCTGTAAATCTTACCCTTTTCATCAACCAAAACCAACCTCAATGACTCGGCCAAAGAGTTCTTTGAAAACGATTCATCACCCTCATCCCTGGGCACCAAGTACCCAATTTGTTTCTCCTCTAAATGCTTGGCGTTCAACCCTTGATCAGCGTAGGAAGTCAACAATACAAGAGCTTTTCCAAACTGAAGCGCCTCAACAACAGAAGTCCGTCCGGAGTGAGACAAGAAGCCACCAACGAAGTCATGAGCTAGAATCCTGATTTGCGGTGCCCAGCTAGTGCAGACCATGCCACGCTATTTGGTTCGTTCCTCGAAGCCGTCTGGTAGCTTTATTAACTCGGCGTCAACTGGCCCGAGTTGCTTCTTCAACACCCAGAAGAAAGGCAATCCTGAGAGCTCCAAACCGAGAGCTATCTCGGTGAGTTCTTCTTGACTCGGCTTTGCCTCGCTCCCAAACGCCACGTACACCACGGACCCTTTCTCTTGCTTGTCTAGCCAATCCTGAATCAACCTCCACCTGTCAGTTTCCTCCTCTGTATTCCCAACTGTGGTGGGAAGTTGGCCGACTGGGATGACAGGTTTTCCGTGAACTTGTTCAAGAACTTTTAACCATTCAGGTTCGAATTCCACGCAGCTTCTTATAGCTGTGATGTCACACCCATCTTGGGTTTCACCAAAGCGGTAAAAATCAAACGTTTGATTCGTCACCAGTTATTCCAGGGAAGATCTTCCTAGCCTCAAATAGCCGAAACGGCACAGTTGTGGAGAAACGAATCCGCTTTGTTTTCTCGTGTAGTCTTCAGGAGTGTTGAGGACATGATCAGCACGGTTGATCAATGGCCCTATATAACAAGAGTTGCCGCAGTGAATATACTGAAGAATCCATGGGGGATACCCAATTGACGGGCTATAGCCGGTAGCCAGTAAGCGGTGAAATCATAGAAGAGCCAGTCGGGAGCAAGAGATTGGAGTAACTTTTTCATCGGTTCCTGGAGACCATCATACGCTTGTTTCAGGTACCAGACTTCATCATAAGGCAAATCAGAGGTGGCTTCAGCATTTTCTCGGAGATTATCCACATGGGGTAAGGTGAGTTTCACGAAATGAATTGAAGAAGCTAAATTTGGAGAGAGCTTTGGAAGGCGATCGATGTTTCTAGGTGTGGATATGAAGATGATTTCATGACCCTTTTGGGCTATGAGCTTGGCAATTGCTGTGGCCAGGGGATCATGTGACCAAAAGCTAGCCACGGAAACATGGCTATGACAAGCTTGTCATTGTCTGTTGCCATTTTAGAGCCGCAAGCAAGCAATTAGCTAGACAAGGTTGGATCGACGATAAGTGTTTATGGTTTCAAAGCTTGTGAGTGATGGAAGAAGAATGCGAGAAGATAACCTTTATATCATTGTTAAAAGAGAGAGAAGTCTTTAGCTATAAATCTATTAATTTCATACAGTGATTATAAAGTTTTTAAATCGGCTACTAATTAAATGACAATTCCTTTATGGAAAAAAGAAAAACTATAAGTGAATTTTCTATTAAATAGTGTTACGAATTTGGTACCCTCTAAACTCTACCTTTGTGAACATACAACTTTTTCTAGATCATCTTGGTTTCGGATTACTCATATTAATCTAGATTCAATAATTTAAATCATGAGGTGCATTCACATATATTTCAATCTTTTATCATCAAATTGAAAATTTTGAATTTGTATATATGATGAGTAAAAATGTCTCTCTGATGATTTAGCTATTTTAGTTAAAATAGAGGTTTACTTATAAATCAAATATATACATGTATAGGGGCGGGTTCCTGACATTACTTTTTTAACATTAGGTCGACTCCACTTTTAACTATTGATATTAAATTTTAAGTTGATCTAATTGCTTATAGTTTATTTTTAAATTTTTGTATCAATTTTTTTTTTTTTTTGGGTTGGGGAGTGAAGTGGGTGAGAGAGGCCCCAAAAAATACACTCATGAAAATCAATAGTTCAAACATGATAACATGTCAACTACAAATGTATTTATTAAGAATCTTTTTATTTCATATATCATTATTAATTTTTTTACTCTTTCCTCTCTCGTTGTTACTCAACTCCTCTCTCCTCAACAACAACAACGTAGATTCAATAAAAAATAAATCAACTCATGAATTTTTTTATACATATTGATTAATTTGATTGTCAAATTGTGATAACAATAAGATATATATATATATATATATATATATATATATGTATATATATATCACAAATTGACAAGCAAATTAGTCATCACGTATAAAAAATTCATGAGTTGTTTTATTTATTATTTCATCTAACTCGCATTGATTATTCAGCTAATTAATTTGGATATGTGACGTTGAGAAAGACAATAAATTAAAAAAAAAACCACAGTATACTTACTTTTTTTTATCGTATACAGTAATGCATGTGCAAGGGAACCTTGCTTATCATTTTTCCACTCTAGAAGTCGAAGATGATGAGAAGAAGATATCATAGAAGTAATTATGTGGTTAATTAATGAATCAAATTATTGTGGATATTGATGATCTCCCAAATCCCTCGAGGCAGCTGGTTGGTCAATTAGCTAGGTGCATCTCCTGGGTTTGGGCCATGAAGTTCTAATCCTCGATAATTGAGTGGTTGCAATGGCCTTGCATTCGTCTCTGCCTACTGCAATTAGGATCACGATCATTATAAAGGTTCTCGACACCAACAGCTATAGGACACGTGTCCACGAGGATTCCTGAACCGCCGCCTAAAGTTGGAATGTCACTCCAAGAGCAACCTCGGATTCTCCTTCCCTAGATAACCTATGCTCTCCTCAATCACTTTTCGATTAGAGGAAAACTTGTAAAACAAAGGAAATCATTTAGGGATGCCGGGGGTTACCCAGCATGGACCCTCCAGTGCCCAAGTTAATTGACCGATGATACATAAGATGTAAGCAAGATGCTTCCCGGGAAGTAGAATGAGGGAGGAGAATATAATGGGAGGGCCACAACTGGTTACCAGGAGAGTTGCTAAAATCTTCTTCCATGATGATTCGGGGCCTCAAGAGATTCCTAAAATTATACGAAGAATGGCGGCTCTCCAAGGTTTTGTGAGATTCCTCCCCCTATCCTAACCCTAATTATTATTTTTTTGCGTGTGAACGATCTGAGCCGATTTAGTTATGTGTGTGTTTGTATATATTTAGTAATAATTGAAAATATATATATACACACACATATTAATATATAGAAAAAAATTATAATAATGACCCGACTTAGGAAGTTGAAAATTAATCAACTTTTAAAAAATACAGATTCATGATCTTTTTCTTAAATTACTTTAATACCCTTTTACAAATGTAATATCAAACAATAGATAGGGAATTTGATACTCCACAATAGAGATTCGACATTCAACAACAAATATCCGACAATTAATAACAAATTTCTAACACTCGACAACAAACATCTAACATCCAACTATACACATTTATTCTCAACAAACAGACATCCACCTGCAGGCATCCAACTTGACAAATCATGTTTGACGCTCTTTATCTTCAACCTTTGTCATTCTCAATGAAAAACCAATCATTTTCAAGCATTTTCATATTTTTACTATTTATTTTCACATATTACAAACACTTTTAACCATAAAAAAACAAAGAAAAAACCTCAAGATTGAAGCATATCAAACTCTAAAAATCAAATTGAAAATCATAAATAATTAAAAAAATTCTACATTCACTAATGAATCAGGATAATTTCTCAAAAGGTTATTCTGTTTAGCGCGCAACTTCTAACTCTTCAACCCCACTTTTATTTTTATATTTATTTAATAATTTTATCTAGAAATTAATTTACTAAAAAGGACAACTCTAATTTATTATTTTATAAACTCTAATTATCTTGAACAATTAAAGATGATGATACTTAAACAGTAAGGTTTTATCAATTTTATTTTTTCTCTTTTCATATTCATTGTGATTGATGTAATCAATCCTTTTTTTTTTCAGCAAACAATCTCCCTTAACAAGGTGTTCTTTTTTTATACATGATTATCTCCCAAGATTCCTCCAATGGATTCTAAGAATCACCCCTCTTATCTCTTACTAAAGTATTATGGTCATAGAGGTCTTTTTTTTTTTTTGGGGTAATATCTAAACCCACTTGGTCTAGCTCTTCCTCTAAGTTCTTAACCTTGAGCCAAAAAATGTATCATCTCTAAATCCATAGAGAAAAACATAGATAATTATAACACTAAATAAATAAGAGAGAGAAAGAAGAGTATATATATATAGGATGTGAAGATTGTAATTGAAATTTTGTTGTACCGTTAGTCTTCCATCAAGCTTCATGACAGGTTCATTTAATCGCATATAGCATAAAAGGGTAAACTGAGAATCAGAAGAGGTTTAATGAGAAAAAATTAGGGGTTTAAAATTTTTTATGAGATGAATTTAAAAGTGAAGGCTGGAAAGTTAGATAGTAGGAGTTGAATAGGATAACCCTTTCTCAAATACAAGGGTTATGATATCTAATTTTTTTAGAGATAGATTTATTTTGTAACTTGACCCTAGTTTTGTCATTTTCATAATTTTATCTAATGTATATTGGAATAGATGACATGACTCCGAGAACTTGATTTCAACGAGTAGACGCATGTCTATTTATTTATTAAACCCAACCTCTAGGTTAAAATCATCGAAATGTTAATTATGAATACCAAATTAGGGTAAATCAATCAAAAAGAAACTACTGAAAGCAGGCCCATCAATGGAATCTGCAAACAACCAGATCTTCCAACAAGATTTCTCTTCGGTCTCTTTCATATAATTTGATTGGTCCATCTTAATTATCTATTAGAAAAACAAGCCCATACTACAAATTACCTACGCAATAAATCACTTCTGCCCTTCTGCATCTGAAAAACACTAAATGACAGCCAAGCAAGCTGGATAAAGTGCAACATTGTTTATTATCACAAATAATCAATTTATTTTTTATCTTCTCAATTGAATACGGTTTTATTTTTTAATTATTCAATATTAAATAAAATGATAATCTCTTGGGAAAAAAAAAACGCTAGGTAACCTCAATTAAACATAAAAATGACTATTATAGCATGGATATAATATGAGACAACATAGAATAATCCAATATAAACCCAACCTTAAATTATCAGCTCATTTGTGGTAATTTTTCTTCTGAAGATGTTTCGATGGTTAAGATAAAAAAATTATTTTAGATACCTGCACAGTACAACTCCTTCAGCAATGGTTAATTTTCCCATATTTGAAAATTCGACCACAAAAAATCGCAAAAGTCCGATACTTTATTAATTTTTAATTGAAAATTAACTTAATACAATGTTAAGTCAAACACAATACAATTTGTTTTCATCTATTCAGCACCATACAATAGAATACAATACAATATAATACAATCCAATACAATACAATTAAATAAAAAAAGGTTACCAAATCTGGTCCTAAATCTGGTAGATTTAGTCTACTACGAGCCTTCCTAATGTGGGGAATCTTATTCAAGGAAAGAATCAACCATGGCCTTTGCGTTTCCTGGAAGTATTTCTCCATCAGGCAAAGGAGCTGCGATAGATTCATACGGGATAAAGTTGGAGGAACTTCTGGGAGGCAACAAATGTTTGATAGCTGGAAAAATACGACCCTTAAGGGCAATGTGTTCTGCAACTGCAAACTCTTAAGGATGAAGCTGTGGGACCCAAAGATTGGCCCTGGATGGATTAGATCCCTTCATGGATGCAGCTCTCAGTTCTCCCAGAAAAAGCCCAGTCATTAATTAAAACATGCTCAAGTTCTCATGGAAAATTTCCCCACAATAATCGAACTTCTGCACATCAGTAAATAACAAATTTTAAGCGTCTGTCAAAAGGTTCAGAAGATCCAAGCTAAGCTGAGGGATCTCTTTCATTGATGTGGCAAACTGGCACAGTTCAGCAATTCAAAATCAAGATGGTTTAGACTTTGGTGACAATATAATTAGACATTAAGGCAAGTCACCGGGCCTGCGTTCCTGGCTAACTCTCCTATCATAAGCCTTATATCGTGAGCCTACCATCTGTTGATCAAGAACATCATGTCCTTGTTATTCAACTCAAAACACAATTTATTGGTTACTAATCGACACGAGATATAAAGCATCTGACGTGTCTCCTATACACCAGGACAAGTGGTCAACATTACCGGCCACCACAAACTAAGATCACCATTCAGTAGTCAGCAAAAAGAAGGCAACAACTACAACATAAATAATTATTTTTAATGGGTCAAAAGTAATTGTCTCCTTTGATACATCATACATACTAGCTTCAATTAAAGAATATAAGTGCAACAGCTTACACCTACAACATGAGACCAAGGACTTCTAAATTTACAGCAAGGAATGTCTCTTAGTCTCTTTGAGTCTACAAGCGGGGTTACTAGTTGAGCGAATCAGATTAATCCTTGAAGCATCAATCAAACTATACATAAATTATGCTTTTAAATTAAAGTACGTAAAGAATTCAGTATCGCTTTCCCTTTAAACAACACAAGAAGCAAATCTCTGAGCGTATGCATACACTTATTGATAAATACCTCCAATATTATTTACTTGTCGGGGATGTCAGCTTATTTTCCTCTGACTCATGTTTCAATGAAGCATCCCCACCCATCAATTCTTGGAAACCTTCAACCTTCACTGGCGGAGCCCTTGCAATGCCCACATTTCTGCATGCAGAAAACTTGATTCAGAATTTTCCAGCAAGAGATCACTTCTAATAAGCCCCAGGTGAATTTTAAAAGAAGAAAAAAAAAATCTTTTTTTCCAGTATTGTAAGTAAAATTATTTCTTTTATTTTTTTTCTCTATATTTTTCTTACGGTGTCTGCATTTGAGGAATTTGCACAGATGTCAACTGCCTAAACTGATTGCTAGATTGTGCTTGGAGATTGGACATTGCATTCAGTTGTTGCCGGATCTGCACTTGGGATGGCTTGGCACTGACCGCATTCAAGGCATTGGCATCAATTGGCAGTTCTGATTGGTTTTCCATCTTGACTGATACTGCTCGGTCCTTATCCATATCCATGCCAGCACGAGGGGTGGAAGGTTGACGCCTTCGCATCCTCTCGAACTGTTGTTGCTGCAGGTGCTGTTGCAGAGCTAAACTTTGAGGTTGAGTCATCTGCTGAGGCATTTGCCGTTGTATCTGTAGCTTCACCGTAAAAGGCTTAGGCAAAAATTCCAGCGAGAATACATTAAAAAGTGAACATTAAAACTTTTGGTTTGAAGCTGAGCTAAAAAAGACTCCTCAAAACTCACACTTAAATCCCCAACCCTGATAAAGGCATGATCCAGTAACAATCTCAGGTGCAATACCTCAAGATTTTTATAAATCAATAAGAAGAAAATATATACATTGGAGCTTTAAAAACCTCAGGAGCTTGTTTACAGAATCAGCCCACTAATAATAATCAGAAGCCCGGTCTCAAAGATTATGCTCAGATAAAAAAATTGCCCATGCATGCATAAACTTTCAGACTTCAGAGCCTTTTCCTTTTAGGACTGCCTACAGATTTTTTGCATACCGTCATTTCAGTAGCCGAAGAGGGAATAATTTGGGAATTAGGACCACTACACATAATACTGGACTTCCTAAAGCAACCCTCAATCAAAACCAATTCATACAAGAGAATCACGAAGATGCAGATACCTGCTGGGGTAATCGGAGGGGACTCTGTGTCGGTGACTGCAATTGCGACTGCAGTCCATGTACTTGTTGCTGAGTTTGTTGCACAGTACTCCTATCATTTT
>SNVD02012448.1:0-68552 GCA_013180625.2 Boswellia sacra | reverse complement strand
TTTTGGGAAGTTAGAGGAGGTTGGATTGTGCCATGAGCAATGCAAGTGAGTTTTATTATGTTTGTAAAAAAAAAAACGAGAAAAAAATCTGTACTTATCTTCCACGTACTTAAACATTGAGGACAATGTATTGTTTAAGTGTGGGGGAGTGGAATTGCAGTTTAAAAAAAAGAAAAAGAAAAGAAACAGAGTTCTATACCCTTGGGTGTTCTTAAAAAGAATGAAACAACAAAGTGTGGGGGTGTAGTTTCTTTTGTTTTCTACAAAAAAAGAAGAAGAAGAGAAGAGAAAAAAAAAAGGAAGATTGAGTGTTCTAAATAAGTTTGGGGGAGTAACCTGGTGAATTAAAATAAAGTTGTCTTATAGGGGTGAGCTCTACATAATCTTGAATGATTTATGTGTTTGTGGGTGATTTGAGCCAAATTATTATCCTTTTTCATACCTTCACCCAAGCCAAACATTACAAGCTTAATAAAGTCCTACTTGATCCTTGGTGTTGTGCATGTCTACATTAGGGAGAGTGACCTGAAAAGCAAGCCTATGGAGTTCATTTATACACACATCTTCAATATTAAATATGATTCATTTTTATGCATAAATTCATCCGGGTTACAAGTGATTAGGTGAGAATGGCTCTACACACACACACTTGAGGAATTGAAGTGAAGCGAAACTAATCTTTGGGATAAAATTCTTGATCAAGTGCATTATTTTGAAGTTTTCCTTGGGTTATAATTAAGTACAATCTTTGAGGCCTATTTGCAAGATGAAGCATTTGTGTGTTTTAATTTTTTGTTGATTCTGTTTCGGTTTAGTTTTGTTTCGTTTCATTTTAGTTGCTCGAGGACTAGCAAAGTCTAAGTGTGGGGGAATTTGATAGGTGTCTATTTACGTATTACTTTTGTATCAATTCGTCCATGTTTCTTTGCTATATTCCTTGGTATTTTTATGTTTTTGTGTGGTTTTGATGTTTGTAGGAGTTTTGGAGCAACTGGCACAAAAATGGAGTAAAACCCTTCATTTTCACCTCTGCTAGTCAACCATCTTCTCGGATTTAATTGTATTGATATACAATGAACCCGATGACATATCATATACCGTTGAAAAGCTCTCGAAGTCTCCTTTTTGGTGAAATTTACGGTTTATGAATCCATTCAGTGTACCGAAAGTTGTAATCAAAACAGTGTGAGAAGTGTAGAAATGGAATTCCACACATCACTGTAGCATGTATAATACGGGACACTGTAGCACATTACTGTAGCAGAGTATTTAAACACATTTTAGGGTTTTATTTCATAACTTGAAGAGGGGAGAACGTGGAGGATGCTGCATCTTTGGATTTCTCTCATTTCTTGGAGTTCTTGAAGGAGATTGAAGGCTTGGAAAGAGGAAGAACTACAAATCCTAATAGATTTCATCAAATTTGCTAAGTTTCCCTTTCCCTCCCATTTTCTGGAATGTCTCCATATTGTATTGTATTTGTATTATTTCTGAATATGTGTAACTAAATCTGAATTGGTTGAGGGTGATTTCAAAGCCCCTGATATGGTTTTTGTAAGTTGATTGTGTAAGGAATTGTTATCCATTTCTCTAATTGAAGTTGCTTGTATTCTCCCATATTTAATGCTTATGATTGCTTGCTGATTGTATTTGAGTGGCCAACTGAATATAATCTGGTTTTGATTTATTGCTAGACTAGAAATCTTGATCCGTAATTGTCTTGAATTTCTAATCATTAGTAGCAAAATTGTGATCAGAGATTGCAATTGGAGAATATAAACTAAGTTAAATAATCCGAGCTTGTGTGTTTATTGCTTAGATCAACCTATCTTTCTTATCGTAATGCATCCATTGAATTAAATTTAGAGAGCTTGTTCTAGGTTGTTTAAAGGATAGAGATTAAATAAAGAGCTTGTTTTATTTAACAACAAAGTAAGGAAAGATTGGGATAACAGAGCTTGTTGTTATCTACGGTTGATAACTTCAATGTTGTAATTGGATGACAATTCTACGATTAATTCACAAATCCATATCTGTGGTAGAGAAGAATCCCTTAACCAGCTTTCTTCCATTGATTTTTCATTCAAATTTACTTTCTGTTTTGTTATTCTTTACTTGCATTCTTATTTCATTTAGTAAATCATTCAACAAAAATCCCCCTTGTTTAGTTTATTGTTGCTGGAAATAACAAATTCAATTAGAATCAATCCTCGTGGGAACGATATCTTACTTATCACTTTATTACTTGTGCGACTAGTATACTTGCTAGTTTCGAACGCATCAATATACAATCTTGACTCAGGTGTAACAACGCCACGTACCTCTTTTCTTGCATTTTGTGGGTCGATGATAAGATAATGATTGAATTAAGAATAACTCTTGGAAAATGATAAATGATGCATGGATCTGTGTGCTTGAAATGTTTATTGGTTTTCGCTTTGCTTTTGATTCCTTACGCAACATTGAGCACTGAGCTATTATCACTGAGTTATTTGTTCACTTAGAGAAAGTTTATGTAATTTAAATGTTTCTCAGATTTCAATGAATTCTAGAACTTGTTTGATGGTCACTCAAGGCGAAATCCTAGGCTGTGCAACATTGGGGAAATGATTTAGGTCATCTTTGGACCGTTTGAGCCTTAATAGCCAACCTTGACTGAAATTGATCCCTAGTTACCTCTTTGAGCCTTTGTAAGCCTTTTTCTTTGTAAACTCACTAAAAGATTTCCTAACCTCAAATGAATTTATTCCAAACAGTTTATCCCTTACCTATGAGCATGTAGATCGTTCACAATTAAATTGTGAGCTATGTTCTGGTTTTGGGAAGTTAGAGGAGGTTGGGATGTGTCATGAGCAATACAAGTGAGTTCTATTGTGTTAAAAAAAAAAAAAGAAAAACAGAAAAAAAAAAACAATCTGTACTTATCGTCCACGTACTTACACATTGAGGACAATGTGTTGTTTAAGTGTGGGGGAGGGAAGTGTAATAAAAAAAAAGAAAAAAAAAAAAAGAACAAAAGAAGAAGAATAAGAGATCTATACCCTTAAGTGTTCTTAAAAAGAATGAAACAACAAAGTGTGCGGGTGTAGTTTTCTTTTGTTTTCTGCAAAAAAAAAAAAAGATTGAGTGTTCTAAATAAGTTTGGGGGAGTAACCTGGTGAATTGAAATGAAGTTGTGTTATAGGGTTGAGCTCTACATAGTCTTGAATGATTTATGTGTTTGTGGGTGATTTGAGCCAAATTATTATCCTTATCATACCTTCACCCAAGCCAAACGTTACAAGCTTAATAAAGTCCTACTTGATCCTTGGTGGTGTGCATGTCTACATTTGTGGAGAGTGACTTGAAAAGCAGGCCTATGGAGTTCATTTATACACACATCTTCACTATTAAATATGATTCATTTTTAAGCATAAACTCATACGGGTTACAAGTGATTAGGTGAGAATGGCTCTACACACACACACTTGAGGAATTGAAGTGAAGCGAAAATAATCTTTGAGATAAAATTCTTGATCAAGTGCATTATTTTGAAGTTTTCCTTGGGTTATAATTAAGTACAATCTTTGAGGCCTATTTGCAAGTTGAAGCATTTGTGTGTGTTTTAATTTTTCTTTAATTCTATTTCAGTTTTGTTTTGTTTCGTATCATTTTAGTTGCTCGAGGACTAGCAAAGTCTAAGTGTGGGGGAATTTGATAGGTGTCTATTTATGTATTACTTTTATATCAATTCGTCTATGTTTCTTTGCTATATTCCTTGGTATTTTTATGTTTTTGTGTGGTTTTGATGTTTGTAGGAGGTTTGGAGCAACTTGCACAAAAATAGAGTAAAACCCTTCATTTTCACCTCTGCTAGTCAGTGATCTTCTCGGATTTAATTGTATTGATATACATGAACCCGACGACATGTTATATACCGTTGGAAAGCTCTCGAAGTCTATTTTCTGGAGAAATTTACGGTTTATAAATCCATTCAGTGTACCAAAAGTTGTAACCAAAACAGTGTGAGATGTATAGAAATATAATTCCACAAGCACTGTAGCATGTATAATACGGGGCACTGTAGCAAGTCACTGTAGCAGAGTATTTAAACACATTTTAGGGTTTTATTTTCATTACTTGAAGAGGGAAAACGTGGGAGGAGGCTGCATTTCTGGATTTCTCTCATCCCTTGGAGTTCTTGAAGGAGACAGAAGATTTTGAAAGAGGAGGAACTACAATTCCAAGAAGATTCATCTACAAAGAAGATTTTCAAAGAATTTGCTAAGTTCTTTCTTTCCTTTTCAATACTGGAATTTCTCTGTATTGTATTTGTTATTCTGATTGAATATGTGTAACTAAATCTGAATTGGTTGAGGGTGATTTCAAAGCCCTTGATATGGAATTTGTGAGGTGATTGTGTAAGAAATTGTTATCCAATTCTCTAATTGAAGTTGCTTGTATTTTCCCATGTCTAATGCTTATAATTGCTTGCTGATTGTATTTGGAATGGCCAACTGAATATAATCTGGTTGTTGTCTATTGCTAGATTAGAAATCGTGATCCGTAATTGTCTTGAATTTCTAATCCTTAGTAGCAAAATTGTGATCAGAGATTGCAATTGGAGAATACAACCTAAGTTAAATAATCCGAGCTTGTGTGTTTATTGCTTAGATCAACCTATCTTTCTTATCGTAATGCATCCATTGAATTAAATTTAGAGAGCTTGTTCTAGGTTGTTTAATGGATAGAGATTAAATAAAGAGCCTGTTTTATTTAACAACAAGTAAGGAAAGATTGGGATAACAGAGCTTGTTGTTATCTACGGTTGATAACTTCAATGCTGTAATTGGATTACAATTCTATGTTAATACACAAATTCATATCTTGTGGCAGAGAAAGAACCCTTAACCAAGTGTCTTTCATTGAATTTTCAATTCATTTAATATTGCGTTGTGTAATTCTTTATTTGCCTTTGTATTCAGTTTAATTAATCATTCAACAAAACCCCCCATATTTAGTTTATTGTTGCTGAAAAATAACAAATTTAATTAGAATCAATCCTCGTGGGAACGATATCTCACTCATCACTTTATTACTTGTGCGACTAGTATACTTGCTAGTTTCGAACGCATCAGTGTTTATCACATTTGGAGAGAACTTAACAAACTTTCCTCGACAATAAACTTTGTGATACAGAAAGCTTTTAGGATCATCAATGGCAGGTGAGATGTTTGCATAAAATTTCTGAATTAAAACCTTCACAGGCGGTAGGAAGTTTGTTATCGTACGAGTCCAGTAAATAGACTCAATCATCTCACTAAGGCCATATGTGTTGAAATCCGACAGTTTCACCAGCCTTTCCATCTGCAGTTTTCACTGTGAAGTGTACTTCACAAACTTCTGTTTGATAGCCGCTGTGAGAAATTTGTTGTACTTCGGCTTGATTTTATCCTTTATCTTCCTCACCGGTACTTGCTCATCCTCACTGATGGCTGGATCGACAGCAATCTCTGCATGTGCGTGTTGCATCAAAGATGACTGAATGCTGTCACTCCTGTTGTAACTGGAGCCGCTGGGAGAAGATGAAGAACTGACTGTCTTTGTCGAGTTAGATGAGCTCGCCATTGATAGGGTTTGTAGTCTGCACCAAATTCTCAAAAAAACATAGGAAGAGAGAAAGAAGACAAGGGACAGTGGAGAAGCTGTTGTTGAAGGATGGTATGAATAAAAAAAAAACCCTAAACCGATTTTGAAATATACTCGGCTTTTAAAAATAATTTTGTTTTTAACAAAATTTAATGTGAAATCTATTTCTAGAATCGTTTCATAACTTCCATTAAAAGATAGCAATTCAAATTTGATTCCAATTTTAATAAGGAATTCTAATAGAATTAGGATTCCCGCCACTGAGACTTCTCCCCCTCAATTCAATAAAGCTGACATGACATTTTTTACACATGGACTCACAAGTAACTTAAATTTCAGATAAGCACAAAGGACATTGTTATGAAAAATGTAACATAACATAGTTAACAATAATATAACAGTAATATATGAATTATCATATGAATCATTCTAAGATAGCATATTTCAGAGCTGAGTAATTTTTCACAAGAAAACTATTTTTCTTCTTGATTCAATTGAGTGATCAACTTGAGCATGCTTCTCACACACACAAAAATTGATTTCAATGTGAATTTTTCTAGATTAATACAAAAGTTTTCACACAATATAGAGGTAGCCATTTTCATATGAGTGGGTGACCTCAACATATTTTCTAGATACCCTGAGGTTACTCTCAATGATGGCTTTCACACATCATATATTGGTAGCCCTCTCTGTATTTTTTATTTTAAATCAGTATCTTATTATACACATAAATTTTATATCACAGTCACACATACTAATTTAGAAGAAAACTTATGATACTATAGATATGAATAACATAACAGCACACTGTGTTCATTCATATAACTGACAGATGCCTAAGGCTTTTCTTAGATTTTCAAATCTTGTTGTATCCAATGCCTTAGTGAACAAGTCAGCCAATTGTCTATCAGTGGAGATGTGTTCAATGTGGATCACCTTAGATTCTACTAGTTTCCTTATAAAATGGTATCTAATATCAATGTGTTTTGTTCTAGAATGCTGAACAGTATTTTTGGAAATATTTATAGCACTAGTATTATCACAAAACACAGTTATAGGCCTTTGTTCAATACCATAATCACTCAACATTTGCTTCATCCACAATAGTTGTGTGCAACAACTCTCTGCTGCTATGTATTCGCCTTCAGCAGTAGACAAAGAAATAGAATTCTGCTTTTTGCTGTGCCATGAAACCAAGTTAGTACCAAGATAAAAACAACCTCCCGAAGTGCTTTTTCGGTCATCTATATTTCCTGCCCAATCAGCATCACTGAACCCTGCAAGATAATCATTTGTATCTTTAGAGAACCATATTTCATGATCATATGTTCCATGAACATACCTGATGATTCTCTTAATTGCTGCAAGATGTGATTACTTTGGATTTGCTTGGAATCTTGCACAAAGTCCTACACTAAAGCACAAATCTGGTCTGCTTATTGTGAGGTATAGTAGGCTGGCAATAATACTTATATACAAACTTGCATCAACATCTTGTCCTGCATTGTCTTTTGAAAGTTTAAGGTTAGTACTGATAGGAGTTTTCATTAGTTTTGCACTCTCAAGTCCAAATTTGTTTACAAGATTTTTAGCATATTTTGATTGAGATATGAATATCCCATCATTCATTTGCTTAACCTGTAATCTAAGAAAGAAATTTAATTCTCCTACCATGCTCATCTCAAACTCTTCCTGCATCAACTTGACAAACTCATTAATTTTGCTTTTGTTAGTTGATCCAAAAACAATGTCATCAACATATATTTGAGCAACAATAAAATAGTTAGATGCATGTTTGATGAACAAAGTCTTATCATTGATGCCTCTTTTATATCCTTGGTTGATCAAAAAATTTGTCAACCTTTCATACCAAGCTCTAGGAGCTTGTTTCAGACCATATAAAGCTTTCTGCAATTTGTACACAAAATCAGGATGTTTAGGATCTTCAAATCCCTTTGGCTGTTCAACAAAAACTTCTTCATTGAGATAGCCATTTAGAAATGTTGTTTTAACATCCATTTGGTACAATTTGAAATCAACCAAACAAGCAATTGCAAGTAGTAATCTGATTGACTCAAGTCTAGCTACTAGTACAAAGGTCTCATCAAAGTCTATGCCTTTAACTTGTGTGTAACCTTGTGCAACTAGTCTAGATTTATTTCCTACTATTTGCCGACATTCATCAGTTTTATTTTTGAATATCCACTTAGTTCCAATGACATTTGTATTTTCTGGCCTAGGAACTAATTCTCATACTTCATTCCTTTTAAACTGATTAAGTTCATCTTGCATAGCTTGAATCCACACTTCTTCTTTTAAAGCTTCTTTTACATTTTTTGGTTCAACTAAAGAAACATAAAAAGCAAACCTTACCTGATTTCTTACCTTGCTCCAGGTTTTCATCATGCCATCTGGTGTTCCAATGATAGAACTTGTTGGATGTGTCTTCTGAATCCATGTGGGAGGATCTTTCTTTTCATCTTCATTCCTGATTGAATTTCTGTTCAAACCTGAGTTAGCAGATGTTACTGTTACGTCGAGTGTAACAGCAGTTGTTTCCTCTTTCATAATAGCATCTTCCTTTTTGTTGCTGTCTAAATCTGACTTTCTGAATCTTCTGTAAAGTTGGTTATCCTTTCCTCTTATGAGTACTTTGCATAATCATCAAGATCATCAAATACTACATTTACAGATTCCATGACAGCCTCAGTTCTCATATTGTATAGTCGAAATGCTTTGCTATTTTGTGCATATCCCACAAAGACTCCTTCATCACTTCTCTGATCCAATTTTCCTAACAGCTCTCTGTATTTAAGATGTAACACCTACATCCAAAAACATGAAAATATTTTAAATTAGGTTTCCTACCTTTCAAAATTTCATAAGGTGTCTGGTTAGTGCCAGGTCTAAGAAAAACTCTATTTGAAATATAACAAGCAGTGCTGATTGCTTCAGCCCATAGCCTTTTTATCAACTTCTTGCTATTAAGCATCACTCTTGCCATCTCTTGAAGAGTTCTATTCTTCCTTTCCACAATGCCATTCTGTTCGGGGGTTTTGGGGGCTGAAAATTCATGATCAATTCCATGGTATTTGCAAAAGTCAGCATAGCTAACTTTTTCAAACTCCTTTCTATGATCACTTCTTATTCTCACAATCTTGCCAATGTTCCTATTTTGCTCATTCTCAAGCTTAACACAAAGATTCTTGAAAGCTTCAAAAGTGTCAGATTTTTTTTTTAATGAAATCAACCCAAGTGTATCTAGAAAAATCATCCACACAAACAAATATGTATCTCTTACCTGTAATGCTTTCAATATGCATAGGGCCCATAAGATCCATGTGAAGCAAATCAAGTATTTTGTATGTGCTAAGGTATGGATTTGACTTGTGTGAAATTCTAATTTGTTTTTCCATTTGACATAGTCCACAAATTCCATTAACTTTGTCATCAAGTTTAGGAACTCCTTTTACCGCACCTAACTTAGTTAATTTAACCAAGTCTTTGTAATTTAAGTACCCTAATTTTTTATGCCACAATTCTAAATCTGAAATCCTAGCATAAAATGCAATTTCTATCAAATAACAATTATCCGAAGATCTATTACCTTCTAAAATGCATTTACCAAAATTATCTAAGACCATGCATTTGTTTTGTGTGAAATTAACAGTATACTTTTCATCACAAATCTGACTAATACTAATAAGATTAGCTTTCAAATCTTCAACCAGTAAGACATTTTGAAAATTGGGTAGGCCTTTGACATTCAAAGTTTCTTTACCAATGTTCTTACTTTTTGCTCCATCTCTAAAGGTGACATTACCATCCTTGCATGCTTTAAAGTTTGTTAGAAACTATTTATTTCTAGTCATGTGCCTGGAACAACTGCTTTCAAAATACCACAAATCGTTAAATGCATGATTAAGTGCAGTAAAAGCAACATGGCATACTGTTTTATCTTTCTTAACCCACTGCAGTTGTGATTTTGGTAATAGTTTGAACTGTTTTGATCTTTTATGCAAAAGATTCAACAATTTAAAACATCTAGGCCTAATATGTCCCTTTTTACCACAAAAATAACAAGTAGGAATGAAATTCTTTACCTTTTCAAGATTGAATTTGAAAGAACTCAGAGGAGAGACAAATGTCTCACTACTTCTGGAATCAGGGCTTGACTTTAAAGAGTTGAGTTCCGAATTCTTACCTGATGTTGAGGCTTTCACAAAAACTGTTTTTGATGAAGATGCAACATTACCTTCTGTATACCCCAATCCATGTTTGTTGGAGTTATCTCTTCCAAGACTCAAGACCTGATCAAGTTTGGCTGCTCCAATTTTGAGTTGATCAACATACCTCTTGCTTTCAACCAGTTCTGTTGTGATTTTCTCAATATGTGCTATTTTGTCTATCAAAACAGTCTCCAACTCCGAGATATGATTTTTAGAATAGGATTTTTCACATTCCAGCACCTCAATCTTCTTCTTCAAGATTTTGATTTCTTCCTTCTGATTTAGCCATTCACCATAGAGTGCGTTGTATGTCTCTTGCAACTCTTCATAGTATTCCGGTCCTTCTTATTCATCTGAATGATCAATACTGATTCTACAATTTTTCGTTATGTCCGACATAACAACCTTTCCTTTGTCAGCTGCAGATGTAGTAAATGCAACAAAGTTGCTCATGCAGTCTTGATCTTCTGACTCGGATTCTGATTCATCACTCCAGGTTGCTGTCAGCCCTTTATTCTTCTTCTTGAGATTAGCACATTCATATTAAATATGCCCATAACAAGAACATTAATAACACTGAATTTGCCCTTTCTTTTGAGGTTGTTTTGGCTTCCTCTTGTCATTCTCCTTGCTGAATTTCTGAATTTTTCTTCGCTTGAGTTTGATGGCTTTCCTTGATTCTTTTTCCTGAAATTTCTTTTCATAAACTTGACATAATTTCTTGTTAGAAAAGCAATCTATTTAGAATCAATTTCATCAAGCTCATCACTACTTGCATCATCAGATTTTTCAGTTTTCACATTGAATGCAATGCTTTTACCTTTTTGCTTCCTAGCACTCTGATTAATTTCAAAGTTTTGGAGAATGCCAATCAGTTCATCAACCCTCATCTCATCAGTGTTTTTAACTTTCTCATTGGCTAAAATTTTAGGTTGAAATTTATCTGGAACAGACCTAATTATCTTGCTAATAATTTCTGCATCAGTGAAAGTTTTGCCAAGCATATATGCTGAATTTGTAATGTGACATATCTTAGAGTAAAACTCAGAAATTGACTCATCCTCATGCATCATCAGATTCTCAAATTGAGAATTTAATCTCATCAACTTAGATTTTTTAACAGATGCAGTACCTTCATGTTTTACCTCAAGTATGTCTCATGCTTCTTTGGCCACTTTGCACCTTGAAATCTGTCCGAAGTTGTTTAAGTCCACTACGGCAAAGATTGCGTTAAAAGCCTTTGAATTCCAGCTGGAACGTCGATATTCTTCATCAGTCCATTCATCCTCTGGTTTGGCTTCAGACTCACCAAAAGCATTCACCTTTGTTGGCGTTGTCCATCCTTTAAGCACACTAGTCTATGCCCTGTCATCAAGAGATTTAATATAAATCATCATTCTTACCTTTCAGTATGAATAATTACTGTCATCAAGGATAGGTGGTTGTGTTCTGGATCCTCCATTGCGAATAAACTCCATTCTTCCAGATCAGCCTGATCGTTTTCTTCATTTGTCTATCAGTGAACCTGCTCTGATACCAATTGAGAGTTCTGGAAGTATACAGTTATAAGAAATATAACAATACACTGTAATGTAAATCGGCACAAAAGGATTTTTACGTGGTTCGGTTATAAAACCTATATCCACGGACAGCTATAGAGTTGCAATTCATTACGTTCTTGTTTGTACAATCTTTAGGACCTTTTACAGTGTTGACTCACCCTCACACACTGACCTAATCTTTGTGAAATAAAATATTCGCAAAGATCATAAACTCTAGTGACACTGCCCACTCTCTATCGCAGATAACTTAACAACACACTGTTAAGTTATACACAACACACGAAGTTTGACATTTAATTACATAGACACTTAACCCGCAAGTTATCACAAATGTCTATTAACTCTCACAGACTCAATCAACAACTCATGTACGATTTCTATCACTCATACATGAATCAAAGGACTCAAAGAATCAAATTAAAGAAAACATTCCAATTTGCGTTGAAGCACTTCTATCAATTCATGGAATGCCAGAATCAAGACTCTCTCACTACCAAATCAACTAACCAGTTTAATCTCTCTTCGATGTCTGTTCTTCGCCTGGTTATTACATGAAATATATATATATAGTGAGAGGTCTGGACGAAATCTTCTAAAAATCCTGTAAAAGATCTAATCAAAATCACATTAGGATTAGGAGAAATAAAATAGGAAGTGATTAAATATCTAAAGAGATTATGATAAATAAATAATCTCCTATCCTAATTAGGATACAAGATATTATCCTAATTTTAGGAGATATTTATAAATCAAATACTTCCTAAAATATACTTCTAGAAACAGTAGATTGATCAAAATAATATTCTTGCTTTATCATAAGTTGAACAAAACATAACACATGCATGTTGTAACCAAAAATCTCGTTATCAACACTCTCGGCATAATTGCTCGACAAACATGCTCGACACTCTACACAACAGGCTCATCACAAATCTTCTCTGCACATCCACGCGACACTTTGACAGTCAACACTCGACACGCGATACATACAAGCTTGACATGCAGATAAACTCGACACGCATATAATCTGGACAACTCGACATTAACTCGTCACTCGACAATCTCGACAACTCGACAATATGCTCGACACCTGACAAAACAACAATGTGATACTGGAAATAAGCTCGACAACAACACTCGACACATCTTGACACCAGTTCGACACACTAACACTAACAGTAAGTTTGGAATAATCAAATCTTCATTGAATTTGATTTTTCCATTTCTGAGGGATTTTCTAATATCATTTTTGGCAATACATTTTGTTATACTCCCACAATATAAAAATATTTTAGTGTTCGTTGAGTGCCCAGCTCCACTCACAAATTTAAACATAAAATATAAATTATGGTACTTGAATACATTTGCATCGTTTCAATAAGTGTCCAAAAGGTCATACATGTTTATTTAGCTTGTTTGTGATTTTAATTTAAGTAGGTGAGATGTGTAGTGGAAGTAGGGATGGCAAAATGACCCGCCGGGTCCAGGGCCCCGGTGTGACCCGTGTTTTAAGGGCAGGTCTTGACCCGTTTATTTTGAATTTAGGGGCGGGTTTGGGTCTCTAAATGTGTTGACCCGTTTGGGGTAGGTCCGGGCCTGGGTTCACCCTCCAGCCCTGTTTGACCCGACTCGCCCCACCCCGCCCCGCCCCGCATAGTATTTGATGTAAATGAAAACAAATAAAGTATTTGAACTTACAAGTAATTTTTAGGGGTGATTATGATAAATTATAATATTTTACAATATCATATAATTTTGCTAGGCTATATAAACAAAATTACATCTCCTAAGCCATATAATTTCTGATTCCCATCTCTAAGTCTCTTAGAGTCTTACTCTTTCCTGCTACGATTCGTAAAAATTGAAGTACCTCTACAGCTCCCTCCAAGAATCAACAAACAATACTTGGTTACCGGCACAAGAATCAACTACTAAAAAACTATCATTCCATTCAAAATCTAAAATTTCTAAGTAAACAATAATTCAACAAACAAAATCAACAAGTACATGGCGACAACAATAATAAACACATCAAGGTAAACAACTCACGACAATAAAAACATATCAATCTAGGGATGTCAAAATTACCCGTACTATACAAGGCCGTTATAGTTAAATATGATACAAAAAGGATGCATCCGACACTTGACACATACATGTCGAGTCGTATCGAGATTCACAACTGACACTCGATATCAGTCTATTTTCGAAGACGTCGAGTGTCGAATGATGCATCCGACACTCGACACTTACATGTCGAGTCATGTCGAGATTCACAACCGACACTCGATATTAGTCTATTTTCGAAGACATACATCCGACGCTCGACACTTACATGTCGAGTCGTGTCGAGATTTACAACCGACACTCGAAATCAGTCTATTTTCGAAGACATCGAGTGTCAGATGCATCATCCGACACTCGATACTTATATGTTAAGTCGTGTCGAGATTCACAACAGACACTCGAAATCAGTCTATTTTTGAAGACATCAAGTGTCGGATGCATCATCCGACACTCGACACTTACATGTCGAGTCGTGTCGAGATTCACAATGACACTCGATATCAGTCTATTTTCGAAGACATCAAATGTCGGATGCATCATCCGACACTCGACACTGACATGTCGAGTCTTGTCAAGCTCTATCGAGCGCGTAGAGTTTTATCAAGTTTTGTCGAGCGTTTTGGCAGGTTGCTTGTTTTAGCTTTGTTTTTTTGCCTTTTTGCATCATATTTAACTATAACGGCCTTGTATTTGCAGGTTGAAGCAAATGGCAAGTGAATTGACATCCCTACTTGTGCGTGCATATATGATTTTAGTTTGAAGATATATTGTCTTCAAACTTGTTAAAAAATGGGCTTAATTGTGTACTTGTTAATAGATTGTGGTGGCTATGAAATTTTACAGGGGCGGGGTGGTGCGGGGCTTGATCCGCTCATTTATATTTTGTCCTGTCCCGCCCCGCCCCTTTAAGGAGCAATGGGGCGGGGCGGGGCTGAGTACTAGCTGCCTCAGACCCGCCCCGCCCCATTGCCAACCCTAAGTAGAAGAGGCTTCTACGAAAAGTCAACCCATCTATAAAGAACATCTTGAGACTTCTACACAACCAAATTAGATTAATAGGCAAATTTTATTTGGAAAAAATATGAATCACGCCTATTCCCCTATTTCTAACTCTAATATTAGAGAAACTATATACCATAATCTTTAAAAAAAAAAAAAAAAGAGGGAGAGAGAACTAATTCTTATTTACTCAAATTAATACTCCCGACGCTATTTCTTTTTAATAAATTTATTACAAAAATATTATTATATAATTTATCAATTAGTTCGATAAATGAAATTATTAAATTGAATAATATTTTTATCTAAACCCGTTGTTCGATGTAAATCTAACCAACATACATTAAATCATAATACAATTTAAATAATTTTATAATATCTAACTTATCAGTGAAATATAGTCAAAGTTTACTTTGGAGCTTGCTGTAAATGTTGCAGGAATTTGCCCGTATTTTCTGTTGGTTTGAAAATCCTTTTGTAAAATAATTTGCAGAAGAATTGGATTTTAAAAATTTTACGAAAGAAACTGCTTAGGATCATCATATAATCATGTGTTAGTTCATTATATACTTGAAAGCTTCAAACCGCCCATCCCTCCTGCTTATCCTCTTCACCCTTTCATTGAACGGTGTGTGGGCACCTTTTGAAATTCTTGGATTAGATGAATTCTTTTCAAGTAATTTTTTTTTTAAATAATTCTTGCCAAATTCTCTAGCTTGCTAAAAGTAGTGGTGCACTCGGGTTGAGTCAGATTTTGACCCGACGACATTTTTTTCAAATAAGCCTGTGATTGGGTTTTTAAAAGAATGAACCCGACGCCTCGGGTCGGGACAGATTGCTCAGGTTATAGGGGTTGAACTAAGCCCAATTTCACAATTTCTTATCAACATTTCTAGTACCCTCATGTATGATTAAAAGTCTACATCATTTGCAAAAAAGGGTCCATTAACATAAATTAGGCTATATTATATACAAAATAAGGCCATTCAAAACTTTTAAAGCCTGTAATGTGTTTTAAGGCCAAGATCTAGTTGAACATTTCTCAAAACTTCAAATGCTAGAATATTATATATATCCAAATTTTCAAATAAAAATGAAACTAACTCAATGATAAAACAACCAAAGTAAATAATAACAAACCCACCTAATATGAAATTCATTTCTTTTCATAAGAAACCACCCACAACATCCAAAACCAAAAAAAAAAAAAAAAAAAAATATTCAATTCATTAAAACCTACTCAAAATCCAAGTCTACAACACATAATTCTTGAGTCCAAGACTCCAAAAATAAAGTCCATGATACAACACATAATTATAGAATCCAAAGTACAAAATATAATTATAGTCTTCAAATTACAACAATCCAAGATTCCAGCAGAGCATAAAATTCCATCAAGGCACCAACTTGAGATTGAAAAAGCAACAAGCCACCTCTTACAAAGTTCCACCAACTTCAACTAACAAAATATCAAAATGTTATCAATATTCAACAAGGCAACCAAGTTGTCCCAAAAAAACCAACCCCATAAGAAGACTTAAGTTTAACTGTGTAAAACCTTCATTGAAATATTTACATTTTAATTTATACAATATCAAATCATCACAAAACACATTTCAGTTTATACAAAGCAAAGAAATTATAATTAAAATTATACAATTACGCAATGTTAATCCAACCTGTATAAAATGAATGATCCATGACAGATTGTATACATTAACATTTATATTGTGTTAATAATAAAATGAATGATTCATGACAACTTTATTCTAACTCGAATTCAATAACATAATAATTGAGCTATTTCTTTAATAAATTAATATGCAGAGCATAATCAATAATTAATTTAACAATGTAAGCATAATTTTTTTGAACCAAACATGTTAAGCCCATTATTCCTATGTTATATTTAATATACAAACATCAATTAATTGATAAATGTAACAAAAGCAAGCAAATGATCAATAAGCAGCAACTATATAAGCATTTGTCGAACACTTAATTAAAACTTAAATTAAAAATCAAATCGTAAAAGCAACAATTACAGTTCTTTGCATGTAGTAACATATATCATATAAATAAATAATTGGTGGAGGAAACGTGAACACTATTGTAACAGAGAAGAGGACTCGACGGTGGTTGTGGCGCGGATAGGGGCGAGTGGATGCTGTGTCTACCGTGACAGACGACGACACGGAAGCGACGGAACAGCAACGACCCGTGACATGGCTGGCGGTAGGATGAGACCAGACTTGAGGAGCCGATGATAGTATGAGATCGGACAGTGGCTGCCAGATCAGACGGTGTCTGTGGCGAGGTGGTTCAATGGAGTTGGAGCTTGGGGAGAAGCCATTCGAAATTGATTTAGGAATTAGGGTCATTAAAATATGAATTTATATAATTGAAATTGTGTAGCAATGCCCACCATGATATTTTATTTTACAAATCACACTCAGATACGTGGTAGAATTATATTTTGTTGAAATAAATAAATTTCAAGTCGAGTCATTTCAGGTTTCAGCCCAACAAGCCGATCATACACCCGACCATAGGAAACCCAATAAAATGAACCCAATTTTGGGTTTTTCACAATGTAGACCCAGCCAACCCAACGAAACCCGATGGGGTCGGATCAGGTCGAAATCTGATGGAATCGGGTCGGGTCGGATTGTTTTGCACACTCCTCACTTAAGAAGAACACGTTTTGCATATCAAAATTAGAGAGAATCTCTCCTCTTTGTATGCGTGTGTAATTCACCCAACCGTAATTTTGGTCTTACAGAATGAACTCTTAATTTTGTAATAGGCTAGAAAATGGACCTAATGGATCCAAATAAAATAGTCATATATCATGTAGGAGTAAAATATTCATTTTCTTTCCTTCATTTAAAATTACCATTACATTTAATACTTTCATGGGCAATTTAGTCATTTTGTAAGTCCAAGTCAATCAGCCGTTACTTTTAATGGTCAAACTAATTGTTAGGGTCTTAGTGGCTATTTCTAAAATAGTTGGAATCATTTTTTTTTAATCAAACTATGAAAGGTGCATTTGGGATTGCCTCATGAATCACTCGTTCACTTATTCAAAAGATATGAGATTTAATTTGAAGGTAAATAAAAGATACTTATTTTCATTTTTCTTTTTGCAAATGAAGGTTCTTTTTACTTTTGATTTTTAAAAAAATTAAGTTTTATTTATTGAGTGTTTCTAAGTTTTTTAAGCCACTATTGTATCAAATTTTATCGTTTTCTTAATTTTGTTTCATACGTAAATCCAAGAAGTACAATAAGCTAATACATTATAGAATGGGGAAAATATTGGTTACATTGGTATTGACGTATTTCAATTGTTGGAATCTAACTATAAGCAATATTTAGCAGGGATAGAAAAAGCTGAGGATAGAACAAAGAATAAAGAGGAAATTTGGATAATGTCCATATTTTCGGGGTGTCTTTAAAAAATGATCCCTCCCCAAATATTTGTATGTCATGACCTTCAAAGCTACGAAAAGTCAGTAGTACCCATATTCCCTTTGATTCTTCCTCTTCTTCTTCTTCTTCTTTTTCGTCATTAAGTGAACCAGAAACTCAGAAACTGTCTCATTCCCCAAAGACCCACACTTCACTCTATCGTTTGAGTTTGTTTTACATTCAAAAAGAGGACACAAAAGGAAGCCAGACCAACAACTCATGACCATCGCATTCTTATGTTGGACAATGGGCATTTGAATAGTAATTCACTATTCGGCATAAGAAATAGGTTAAATTGATCATTCATATCGTTTCTTTTGATTGAAATTGAAGCTTCATGTGAAATTCAAATCGAGATCCATAGATTAATTATACAATTCATTTTTTAGGATTTTGAATTCTAGGGTTTGAAATGGCATAAAGTTTGACCACTTAACGTGTTTTGGAGCTGTCGAGATGTTAGACTATATCCAACATCCGACACTTCTTTGTTCGTCGTCGAGTAATCTTGGTTTAAATTGGGATACCGTCTGACAGCTCAATGTGTTTTGGAGTTATTAAGACGTCAAATTGTATCCAACATCCAGCACTTCTTCATCCATCATCGAGCAATCTTTTGGGAAACCCAATTTTCATATTCGAATAGTTGAATTTAAGTCTTCTTGCTTGTCCTTTATTAGCTTTATCAAATTATAACTCCAGAGCCAAGTGATTCTAAGAGAATCAAAGAAGAAGAATATATGAGGCATTTGTTAGTAAAATGTAAATTACAAATGAAAGTATTACTAACTTTTCACAACCTTAATGATCATGGCATACAAATATTTGGGGAGGGGTCATTTTTCAAAGGCACCTCTAAATTATGGGCATTTTCTAAATTCCCCCAAGGATAAAACTCTCAACAATTACACAATTGAAAGCCAAAAAAAAAAATGACTTAATACTTCGTTGAACAAGAGATATATTGTTAGGTCTTTCTGGATGCCTCCACGACTAACATAAAGTTGCCTTATTCATTATGGGACAATTGTTCCCTTGCTTTTGAAACCCTGTAAAAAGAACACAAGTTAAAGATCAAAGTGGATGTGTTAACAGCTTTGCACTCCACAATCGAGTTAATTAGTGCAGGTCTTAGCTTACCCCAAAGAATGAATATGCGAGGGTTTTGAAGAGTTTATAATGCCTTGATTTCAATGTATAACAAATAAAGGGATATTGTTACCTAATGTTACCTTTTATACGTAGGGGTTATGATTAGTGTGAGATTATTTTCCTCAATTCTTTCAATATTTGCCCGATTTTCATTATATCGTGCTCGTGAACCCCTACTATGAAGGATTTAGCTACCTTATGCCAAGCGTATTTGACATGCCTGCTGTCTGGGTAGTTAAATTGGTGGTGTCTTAAATTTTTTTGTTAATTGGCGCCCACTTTTTTGTCCAAATTGCCAAAATTTTTGGGGAAAAGATCAGATGCATGGATGCAGCCGGTGCAACATAAATCAACCCCCATTATAGTGGTTAATAAATGGGTGTCAAATGAATGGATAATTAACTATTTTAGCATATTAAACTCATGTGCTTATTTTGTGATTTTGTGTTTTTGTTTTTAATAGGATTTAGAGTGTGTTAGGTTGGGTTTATCGACTAGTGAAAAGAGCTTTTTAATTTAGTGCCAAAAGCTATTTGAAAAAAATTGTATCTTTTGGTTGCCACTTGAGAAGAGTTTATGGATGATTAAAAAGACTGTTTAACATCTACTGAGAGAAGCCCAAAATTGAGGCTTGGAAAAAACTCCTTTTTAGCCTTTTAAAAGATTATAAAATGTCTTAAATATCATCATATTATTTTTGAAATCCAACCATGTGCTTTTATTTAATAAAACCCTAATATGAAAGAATCAACTATAGTCACTCTATAACAAAAAATTGAACGTGAATTAACTCATCAAATTTGCATTATACTTCCCTTTAGCTGTAAGTTTTTTTTTCCTCTTTTCGTATGTTAATAAATTTTTTTTGTGCATTGGTATACCCCTGTAATAATTTTGTTATTAGAAAATACTTTTTTATTATATATAACCAAACCATTTATTGATTTAAAAGAGATTTTTTAATTGAAAATCAATCAACTACTGGCTTATTATAAGCTCTTTTTTCTATAAGCTTTACTTATAAAGGATCTACTTCAATAAACTCTACTTGGAGAAGCTCAACCAAACAGGCATGAACAATAAGTTGTTGATTTTTAATTATTTTAAATTTTGAAAAGAATATACGGTTAATAATAAATATAAAATGCAATTACAAATATGTAATACAGAAAACAAAATTTTGAGTTACAAAGGGAACACATTCATTTCTTATGTTTCTATAGGGGATAGTTCTCGACAAAGTTAACTATAAAGTGAAAGCTTCCTTATCTTTCTAAAGGGTTTGGGCCATGCCTGCTTCTCTAGGCCCTTGTATTAGTTGAGCTCTGCTGAAGACCTTTTAGTATTTCGGATTCTTGGGCTTGGATCAACTTAAGCACTAACAAGATTTGTTACAAGAAGTTTTGATAATTTGGATTTTGATTTCTTTATGAACTTTCCCTTGTTTCTTTCATAAACAATCACAAATTAACTATCCTTCTAGGTAAGGAAAATATTATAAATAATCTCGAACTAAGGTCTAATATTATACATAACTCTAATGTTTTACATAATATTATTCATAACCCTACTATTAACAAATTTATATCAAACTCTTTACACATAAAAATGTATATAATGACAATTATACCCTTTAGTCATACTATTTTCTATTATTCAAATAATTGTATAGCGACTTGGCATTTAAATCAAAGATTTAATAAAATTTTTACTATCTTCTTTATTTTTGATTTGACATTTTTAGCAATAACCTTGTGCTAAAAGATGATAAATATAAACTTTTAAATAAAAGAAAAATATAAAACTATAAAAAATAAAAAATAAAATTCAAATTAATATGAAAAGGATAAATATAAAGAGAGAGAGGGTAAACTAAAATAATACAAATAAAATAAGCTTATCAAAACCTAGTAATATAGTGCAAAAAATTAAGTAAAATTGAAAACTAAAAAGAAACTCTGTTATAATTAAAATAAAATAAACTAAATATAAAAATAAAATTATTTTATTTTAACTAGTTTTCTTATTTCTTATAATTGAAACTTTCTTATTAATTTTATTTTGATTTGTATATCATGTGAACTAACTGTTCCATTAAACAAAATTTAAATTATTGCATAAAAGTTTAAATTAATTTTTAAATTAAACTAAGCTATCAATCAACACTGATGAAATAATGAAATTCTTCGCTTAAATATTCCATTAGCCAAAAACTGCAAAGAGCAGCATGTTCGAAAGGCATAATTGATGGTGGATGTATTTTATTTATGCATTTTATTATTTATAATTTTTTTCATTAAAGTTTTATAAGATTAGTTTATTTAAAATAAAAAAGAAACATATTCAATGTTATTTCTTTTTAAACAAATTATGTAAGTTACCTTTTTACCCTTTAGGTATTAGATTTAACGAAAATTAGTTAACAATAAGGGTATGGATAATATTATACCAAACGTCAAAGTCATGTGCGATATTATACTTTAGTTTAAGGTTATTAGGAACATTTTCCCCTTCTAGTTATAAAAATTATGAAGCTCATGTCACTACCCAAAGTTTTAAAAAATCTCATCAACCACAACCCAAATAACGTTTGTTTCTGTCATAATATGCAGGTAATTATATCATTTTATTCACCCCCAATTTTTCATCTCATTAGCCTCCATCTCAAAATAAAATGAATGTAAAATTGTAATAAAAAAATAATAAATAAGATAATTAATATAGTGTGAAGGGACTTAACAAAAACTCTCATTCTCTCTTTATATATCTCTATCTTTTCTTTTTTCTTTTTTCTCTCTAAAAACAATATCTTATTATGTTCTTCTCACATAAACTTCATTATGTCTTTCCGATTTTTATGTTTTTCTCTCTAATTAAAATCAATTTATCTTTCTTTCTGTTTTGATCTCAACTAAGAACATACCTTAGATAACACCACATCATCTATTTTTGATTTCTCCCTTTCCAACACCAAAACTAAAAATATTTGATTAATTAATTTTTTATATGAACTTAGAGAATTCAAGAATCAATTATTCAATGTTAACATCATTATATTTTTATGTATTATTAATAATATCATTTAAATAATTTAATCTTAATAACGTTTGATTTGTTTCCTTTTTATAACAATTGCATTTAATTACAAATTAAATAATTCATATGATACAAAACCCATCATCATCAAAGCAAAATGATAGGTGTTTATTTATGTATTACTTTCATATCAATTCGTCTATGTTTCTTTGCTATATTCCTTGGTATTTTTATGTTTTTGTGTGGTTTTGGATGTTTGTAGGAGTTTTGGAGCAACTTGCACAAAAATGGAGTAAAACCCTTCATTTTCACCTATGTTAGTCAACCATCTTCTCGGATTTAATTGTATTGATATACAATGAACCCGATGACATGTTGTATACCGTTGGAAAGCTCTCGAAGTCTATTTTCTAGAGAAATTTACGGTTCATGAATTCATTCAGCGTACCAAAAGTTATAATCAAAACAGTGTGAGAAGTGTAGAAATATAATTTCACAAATCTCTTTAGCATGTATAATACGGGGCACTGTAGCAGGTTACTGTAGCAGAGTATATAAACACATTTTAGGGTTTTGTTTTGATAACTTGAAGAGGGGAGAACGTGTGGGAGGCTTCAGCTCTGGATTTCTCTCATCTCCTGGAGTTCTTGAAGGAGAAAGAAGGTTTGGAAAGAGGAAGAACTACAATCTTAAGAGATTTTCATCAAATTTGCTAAGTTTTCCCTTTCCCTTTCATTTTCTGGAATGTCTCCATATTGTGTTGTATTTGTATTGTGTCTGAATATGTGTAACTAAATCTGAATTGGTTGAGGGTGATTTCAAAGCCCTTTGATATGGTTTTTGTGAGTTGATTGTGCAAGAAATTGTTATCCAATTCTCTAATTGAAGTTGCTTGTATTTTCCCATGTTTAATGCTTATGATTGCTTGCTGATTGTATTTGGGTGGCCAACTGAATATAATCTGGATATTGTCTATTGCTAGACTAGAAATCTTGATCCGTAATTGTCTTGAATTTCTAATCATTAGTAGCAAAATTGTGATCAGAGATTGCAATTGGAGAATATAACCTAAGTTAAATAATCCGAGCTTGTGTGTTTATTGCTTAGATCAACCTGTCTTTCTTTTCGTAATGCATCCATTGAATTAAATTTAGAGAGCTTGTTCTAGGTTGTTTAATGGATAGAGATTAAATAAAGAGCCTGTTTTATTTAACAACAAAGTAAGGAAAGATTGGGATAACAGAGCTTATTGTTATCTACGGTTGATAATTTCAATGGTGTAATTAGATGATAATTCTACAATTAATTCGCAAATCCATATCTTGTGGTGGAGAATGATCCCTTAACCAGATTTCTATCATTGATTAATTCCCATTTCAATTAAGTTTGCATTGTGTTATTCATTAATTATCGTCGTATTCAGTTTTTCATCTAGTTAATCAACCAACAAAACCCCCCATTTAGTTAATTGTTGCTGGAAATAACAAATTCAATTAGAATCAATCCTCGTGGGAACGATATCTTACTTATCACTTTATTACTTGTGTGACTAGTATACTTGTTAGTTTCGAACGCATCACAAAACACATAAACAACTCAATTCATATCTATTACATGCATTCTCCTTTTCTAAATTAAATTTTCAGATCGTTTCTTTATTGTTTTGTATTTTGGTTGAGTTTTGTTTATAATTAATTAATTTTTTTAATATGTAAGAATCTTCAAATATATAGATTTGTTAACTTGGTATATTTCTCTTTGTAATTATACTCTACTATATTTCTTGAGATCATTTAATTTGTGTGGGGACATTTTGTATCAAATTTTAAAAATTTTCTTTCTTTCAATTTGTAATAAACTAAAATTAATAATTGCCAAAAAGTTTTGGTTGCATACCGTTATGAAGTAATAAACTAAAATTAATAATTTGGCAAATGATATGACACAACCACATCACCTATCATTTAAAATAAAATATAGGATAATTCATTGCAAAGTATAGTATTACTTAAATATGTGTCTCATAATAGAATTTTTTAAGACCTAATACAATGACCTACCAAATTTTATCGAAGAAGCTTTTGGTATTAACGACTAACTGCACTCTTAAACAAATAAGAAAATAAAATATATATACACAATAATACTTAATTGGATAAAATTCCGATACCACCCTCGAGCATTAGATTGCAGAAGATTTCCAGAAAAGATTCTATTAAATTCAATACTTACGTCTTGATCGGTTGAACTCCGACTAAATTTACATTCATAAGCTTTTAAGCAAAATTCACAAAACAAACATAAAGAGCAGAAGAATAGCAGCGGAAAACCAGCGCTTTCTTATTTTTCTAAATTCTTTTTCTTTTTTATTTTTTCATGTCTTTCTCTTTCCTCCGCTCGGCCAAGTAAAATTAGAGTCGCAGTTAACAATATATACAGAAGCAGCAAAACCATACAGGAATTAGAAAGACAGAACAACCGCTCTGCAAGTGACGCCAAATTGTTAGGCCTGTTTTGTATGTACAGATTCAACGTAGGCCCCTAGGAAAGCTAAAGAAAGCAAAAAGATCAGTTCAACACATTTACAGTACAGTTAGAATCTCAGCGCACATTAAAAGGAGTTGCTACGCTCTTTCCTTTGTTGTTTCCATTAGTTTCAATACAAGTCTTCTCATCTTTGCACTGCCCAATAGTACTTGTTTTGGTCACTTGGTCACTGCCTCTGCATCGATAGCAAACAAATCTTGCAGGCACTGCATCGGAGTCATGAATGCCGGAACATCTTGTATGCTGCCACACACCGCATACATCACAAGCCAACATTCGCTCCCCATCGTCATCTTTAGCACCGCAACTGCAATCCACTGTCCATCTCTCAATCCCTCTCTCCATTCTGTATTTTCCAAGCCCGCTTTTCCCAAGGCAGCTCCCTCGAATTCTAACTGATTCACTAGACCCTAGTAAGAGTTTGACCTGGGTGGAATCATCTACACCACTATAGCCAAGTAGCTCTTCGGCTTGAAATCTTCTAAATACCAAATATACATCTTGAAAAGCCTTTGCAGCTTCAGCTTTAAGGTCAGAAACGTTTGCATTTAGAGGCAAGACAATCAGCTCAGAGGGGGGATCTGGTGCATTTTCTTCAAATTGATCCATTAGTTCTAGCTGACATAAGAGGCGTATCACAGATTGGTCCCTGATCGAGGATGTCCTTTCAGGCTTGTAATCTTTCATGAACTGCTTGCAGTCAAGGAGCTTTTCAGCTGAGCTAATTGCAAGATCTCTTGTCACCTCAGGTCCATAGTTCAGCATCGTTTGTGGGTGCAGCAGAGACTCAAAAAAGAACTTAAGGTCCCGCATGAGAATTTCTTGAGATGGGCGTTTGATGATAGAAGAATCATTGCAAAATGTGATACCATTAGAAGAATCACTGGCATGCTCAAGTCTGTAACAAAGAGAACAACAGTTTACCATCTTCGCAGAAATTGAATAAACACCGCATCATAAATCATTAAACAGAAGGGGGGTCAAACCACAGTGGCCTTCAGAAGATTAGAGCATAAAAGTCTGTAGCAAAACCTTCTTAAACTAAACCAACCAGAATTTATAAAAAGCCATAATCATAAAAAAGACTTCAAATAGCATCAATAGGCCATCCTCTAACATAACCAGGATTATAGCTGACAACAGTGAGCTCAACAGAGAGCAAGTACTAACCTGTACTCAAATACACCCGAATCAGGATTGCACCTGGAAACCACCATCATTCCATCAGCTACCGATTTTCCCCCAAGTTCCTTAAGACAGTGATCAAGGAGCTCTGAGGTACCCACTTTACATACTGCACCCCTAAGAGTCCGCCAACTAACCCAATTGGATCCAGACACCGCCCTAAGAACTCTAAACATGGCTTCATCCACACGTTCAATATCATCTTTAGTCCAAGATTGCATAGCCTCTGATGCACATGTACGAGGTTTCTTAAAGGTAGTTTCATCAACCCTTGAGCTTTGTGAAGATTTGTGATCATCGTGAATCACCTTCATCAAGAAACAAAAGAGATCTCTTACATTTACAAGCTCGCCCCCATCAGACAACGATTGGTAAAACGATATTCTGTCTTGAAGATGAGTACGAGGTTTCCGTCCGTGAGAAAGAAAGATGGATAAGGGAATGCCAGAGAGGGCATCAACAGCTGATTTGTAGGCATCACGAGTGAGAGCGAAACTACCAGCACCAAATTCATAACCCCAATCACCATACCATGGATGCCCTCTGGTAATGGCATGAAGTAGCCGGTACTCCATTCCGTACTTTTTTGACACATCCATCACACTGACTTTCCTGTCAAGATGTAGACAGACAAATTAGTTTGATTTTAATTCACGACTATAACTAGATTAAATAAAATGAGGCCAATAGCATGAATGTTGACATGCAAGAAACTTTCCACCATAAAAGAAAAAAAAAAGTTTAAGGCGGCAAGACATGAAAAATGCTATAAATTTGCATGACTATTGAACAGTCATTGGCCCTACAAAACGGTTGGATTGCTTTCTTTGGAATTCAGAAAGCTGTACATGTGTTAGAAGTACTAACCTGACTCCAAGAGTTCTACATAACCGGTCCCAGAAGTCCATGATATGACAACCTGAAAGGATCCTGGATCCCCCCTCTCTGCCATTGACCCTTAAAAGGTGGCCATAGCCATTTGCATGAACAACGCCATGTAAAAGGTGCGTAGTGTCCTCCAACTGGTGGTACACCCAATCTTCAACATCATCTGTTGTCATCACATGGTTGCATGACTTGCATCTGATATGAAGGACACCTCAGTAAGCCCGAAACCATCAAAGGAGGCCAAAAAAAAAAAAAAACAGTAAACGATAAAAATTCCTATTTAGCATTAATTCAATTATCTAATCTAGTTTTCCTGTGATTTCTTGGAATCAATAGAAGCGAAATTTCAGTGAAAATGTTAATGGTCTTGCAATCCAACAACAATCGATGAAACATATGTACCACAAAAGGTGAACTGCAGCCAATATGAGAAACAATCAGTGAACTGCATCCTAAATGCTGCAGAAACTAGTTGACGAAAGATGAAAAAAATACCTGGACTCCGACAAATGCAGGACATCTCCACAGCATGTACATGGTTTGTTATACCCACCAATCGAATTACCACCAGACTTAACAATGAAATGGTATCGTTTACAGCATACCGGATTGCCACTCCAGCCTTGAAATACGGACAAACAACAATAGCATCAAAAACTCTGTCCGTATCTATAATACTCATACATCAATCTCATGTTGACTAAACGGATCAAAGGAGCCCATAAATACGATGTCCAAATTAAAAATGTAATAGAAATCAAACTAGACACCAGTTCATGATGTATAGTTCCGGCCGATGGGTCATTATTAAACGTTCAATTATTTAAATAAAATTAATTAAACAAATCCAATTAATCATCATAAAAGAGTTAAGAGAGAGTTTAAATCATTACAAGGACAAATAATATCATGCCACGTCAATATGGGTAACGAAGCGCAATTAGCGAGGTCAAAGAATAAGTTGAACCACCAACAGTACGCATCAATCAATTATAAGAAATTAAATATAGTTATAAGGATAAGATAAAGCATCCAAATATTTATCAATTAAAAAGTGGAGGAGCCCTTCAAGTCACTAAAATTTACAACCATGCCACCAATAATGTGCCGTACGGCTAACACTTAAATGCTCTAGGTGTATTTTTGGAAGCAAGCAAAAGAGATGGGCCTAGACAATAATAGCTGTCACGCAATGAAGCGTGGTGTCCTATCAATATCAAATACTGGCCACTAACCCCAGACAACTGCCACGTGTCCAAACAACAAATATAAAGTAAAATCCGAACCGAAAATATCCCTTGCAGACGGAGCCCACTCCAATCATATCGTCCACGCATATTAGTCTCACGAGAAGTTACGATCTTATAACTCACAAATCCAACGCCAATAATTCCCATCATCCAAATACTTCTTTGTTTTTTTTTTTTTACACCTTCGTGTCTTTTAGCCGTAACTTATTAGTTAAGGGTATCATATCGACCGTTAATTCATATCACGAGATTACAGCGCGAAATACCGCGATACTTTCCGCAAATAAAAATTATCGGGTTTCCCGCCCTAAGGAACCGGCTACCGGGAAAATATTATAGCAAAAGCAAAAGAGCGTCCTAGAAAAGCGTAGAGAATGAAAATTACAAAAAATAGAAAAATAAAAAAAAAAGTAAGAGAGAGGGAGAGAGGGAGAGAGAATCGGTCAACAAGAAAACAACTCGGAGCGAGTCAACTCACCAACAACTCGGCACTGATCACAGTACACGGATCTGGATCTGGCCACGTCTTCCTCCACGACGTCCAAACAAACGGTAACCGGAGCCATGGAATCAGCAACATCAGTCACGTCACCGACACGGAACAGAATCTGCCACGTCAGGAGGTGAGGGAACAGCGAAGACGGAGGCGGCGGGAGCGCGTGACGAGCCAGGAACGTCCTGACTCTGGCTCTGAAAGGCTCGGTCTGGCCAGATCCAGATCCTTCCATGGAGGGGAACGTAAGGAAGTCGTGGAGATCAGCAGTCACTCTTCTCTTCATTCTCTTCAACGGCCTTCCGTTGACAACCATATCGGTAGTGGCAGAGGCAGTGGCGCGTGGGGTTGGGGGTAGATCTGGGGTGGAGAAAAAAGCGAGGGAGAATTGAAGAGTGTGTGTGGGTGTGTGGGTGTGTGGGTGTGTGGAGTTGGTTTTTGTTTTGAGAGGGAAAACGAAAGGAACGTTTGAAGGAGATGATTGTAGGGTTTTATTATGATGAGATTAGATTAATTTTTTGTTTTTGTTTTTCGTTTTTTTGTTTTGATTGATGGATGTATTGATTGGCTGTTTCGTGGGTTATTTTAGTGTTGTTGCCTTTTTATTTCCTGTGTTTTCTCATTGGTTTTTTTTTTTTTAATTTTTTGTTTTCAGGAATCGGACAGAAAAAGTTAAGTCGGTTTGGGAGAGAAAGTGGTAAAGAGAAATTATGTTGTTACTATCGAAGACCAAAACTTAATCGTTAAGCGTGCTCATTAGGGAGCGGAATTCTAAGTACTTTTAAAATCCTATCGTCCTTGAAATTACAATATTACCCTTATCTATTGGGGGAAAATTATGGTCAACTTCGGTATTTAGGTGGCCTATGGGCTACGGCCGTATTTTAGTGTGCAACGCGTAAAAAACGAATATCAAATTTTTTTTTTTAAAAAAAAGGAAAAAATAAATTAAGATTGATAATTTAAATGTAAATTAATATTTTTAATATTTAACTAAATATTTAATTTGTTCAATTTATTTTATTTTCACATTTATTTTTAAAGATAAGAAATAAACCCTTGGTGTGCGATTGTCATTTGCCTTATCTTATACTAGGGTTAATTTAGGTAGAAAAATATTTATTATTTCAGGTTACGCTCCATTCTGATTAGGATTTTCTCATTGTATAATAGTATAATTTGTTTATTAAACGTGCTTATTAATGAATTTGAGTGGAATTAAGCCATTTACACCTAAAACTATGTCTTTTCCACCTTTTTTTCCCTAAAAATTGTATAACTAGAATTACTATTAAGTAAATTACTATTAAAAAAAGGAATTTTATTTTCAATTTTTTTTGATTAATTTAGTTCCCAAATCGATCTGAAACTATTTTTATCTCAAGGATAATATGAATGTTCATGACACAAAAATTGTAGAAAAGATTAGCTTCCAAATGTCGTAAAGTGTCTAATGGATTACCACCACATGAAGTATATGAGGAGTCCATTATTTAATTGATTTGTAATGAATGTTGAAATTTGTATAGTTTTCTTCTAGGCAATGTTTAATTGGCTATTAAGTGGGTGAGTTATGAGTAGAAAATGGAGTGGTAGTAGGCGGTTACTTATGTGATTATAAATAGAACCCCTCCACCCTTGTGTAATATTAGTGAAGAAATCAAAAGGGAATAATTTTCTCTCTTGCCCGTTTGCTTCTTGAGTGACTCACTTTTGCTCATGTTTCTTTATTCATTAGAGAAATATATTTCATTATTCTTACTGGCCCTTACCTTACTCCATATTACATACTCCTAATTGATACTCATTTCACTCCCTTTTAATTCCTGCAAACCCGCAACACATATATAGATCTATCACAAATACCATAACATATATATATATATATATATATGTATATATATATATATAATATCAGCACGAAATATTTTTCAGAGGTATATTGTTTATCTTACTGTCTTCTTTTTATTGTTATTCAATCAATTTTATTCTTAATTTATTTTTGTCAATATTAAACATATGCTAACTACCTTATGAGTATGCTATGTGGTTGCCATTATATTGGATCTTCCACATAGAAAATAAGACTAGTTTTATGAAATTAAAATCACTTATTATCCATATTATATTCATATTCTTGTTGTATTGCTTACATTATTATTTACATATAGAATTTATTTATTTAAGCCGCGACTTAAAGTTTTCTGGCCTAAATTAATTTGGCCGTGACTTTACGTCTTATGGCAATTAATTTACATTACTTATTTCTAAATATTATGTTATTATTTAAACTGTCAATATTAATCCAGTTTAGAACCTGAAGTTCTGATTCCTAATGATTAAATTTGTTCATTTTTATTAGATAATGGCAAATTTCGAAAGATTGATGTTTGAACCATTATTGCATAATGGAGACAATTATTCAGATTGGGCTGATGATGTTGTACTTCACTTGAATTCCATGAGCATCGGACACACCATAACAAATGGAAACACTGCATCCCTGCAGGATCAGTCTAAACCCATGATATTATTGCGTCATCATTTAAATAAAGGCCTGAAATCCAAATATACAACTATAACTGATCCATTAGCTCTTTGGAACAATTTGAAAGAAAAGTTTGATCAGCAAAGAACAATAATATTGCCAAGGGCCTGATTCCAATGGCAGAATTTGAGACTTTAGGATTTCAAAACGATAAGCTAATATAACTCAGCCATGTTCAGAGTTGTATCTCAATTGAGGTACTGTGGACAAACTGTTACTGAAGAGAAGATGTTAGAGAAAACACTATCTACATTTCATCCCTCCAACATGATCCTGATGCAACAATATCATGAGCGCAAATTTAAGAAATACACTGAGTTGATATCATGTCTTTTGGTTGCTGAGCAAAACAATGAAATTCTATTGAAAAATCATCAATTACGTCCCACTAGATCTACAACATTCCCTGAAGTGAATACTATGTTATTTAATAAACGTGGTGGCAAAAGTGGTCGTAGCTTTGGTAGAAAAATTTTCTAACCGAAAGGTGGCCATTTCAAGAAATTTAAACCGAACCACCAGAAGTGGAACAAAAATGACTCAACATATGACAAAGAAAAAAGTCATCAACCTAAACCACAAAGGAGCAATGAAAGTGCTTGCTATAGATGTGGCGCGAAGGGCCATTGGTCACGTACTTGTCGGACACCACAGCATTTAGTGGATTTGTATCAGGCCTCCATAAAGAATAAAGGAAAAAATGTTGAGACAAACTACATCGATGACCCAGTAGATCACACTAATTTTGATATCTTGGATTTCTTTCCTAGTTCAGATGAAGCTATTGGCCAGATAATGATTAATGAAAATGCCCCAGCCAACTGAAGAACTGTTATTTTTCATTTTTTGTTATATTTCGCAATAATGTCCTATTTTAATATATTTTTGCTTTGATATATCTTTTAATGTATTTCTGTTATAAACACTTTTGTTTAGCATAACATCATATCTAATGTAAACTTTTGTAAGGAAAGGGAATGGACATCAAGACTTTATCTTTACCTAAAAGTGATGAAAATCTGTGCCTAGTTGATAGTGCAACCACACATACAATTCTTAAAGATAAAAAATATTTCCTAAATTTAACCTTTCTGGAAGTAAAGGTTACACTATATCAGGGTCTGTAAACTTGATTGAGGGCTCTGGAAGAGCCACAATAATGTTAACAAACGGTACTAAGTTGAATATTAATAATGCCTTATACTCAAGCAAATCCAAAAGAAATTTGCTCAGTTTCAAAGACATAAGACATAATGGATATCATATTGAGACATCTTGTGAAAATAATATTGAATTCCTCTGTATTACCTCAAATGTCTCAGGACAGAAGTTAATATTAGAGAAGCTTGAAGCTTTCTCTTCTGGATTATATTATACATATATAAGGTCCATTGAAACATACGCAGTTATGAAACAAAAGATTAATGATCCTAAGACTTTTATGTTATGGTATGACCGTCTTGGTCACCCAAGATCATCAATGATGTATAGAATTATTGAGAATACAAATGGACACCCACTAAAAAATCAGAAAATCCTTCTGTCAAATGAAACTACTTGTACCGCTTGCTCACAAGGAAAATTGATTGTTAGACTATCTCTCTCTAAGATGGGTCAAGAATCCCCATCATTTTTACAAAGAATCCAATGGGATATATGTGGACCTATTCATCCACCGAGTGGACCTTTTCGTTATTTTATAGTCCTAATTGATGCTTCTGCACGGTGGTCTCATGTATGTTTGTTATCAACTAGAAATATTGCATTTGCAAAACTACTTGCTCAAATTATAAAATTACGGACACATTTTCCAGATTATCCTATTAGGTCCATACGTTTGGATAATACTGGTGAATTTACATCAAAAGTTTTTGATGATTATTGTATGTCCGTTGGAATTGATATTGAGCATCCTGTCCCATATGTCCATACCTAAAATGGTTTGGTAGAATCACTTATAAAGCAACTGCAGATAATTGCACGAACTTTATTGTTGAGAACACAGTTGCCAACCTCTGCCTGGGGCCATGCTATTTTACATGATGCATCATTGATCAGATTAAGGCCCACTGCTTATCATGAATATTCACCAATACAACTTGTGCTTGGCCAACAACCCAATATATCCCATCTAAGAACTTTCGGTTGTGTCGTACAAGTCCCCATTGCTCCCCCTAAGCGGACAAAAATGGGACCTCAACGTCGATTAGGGATTTATGTAAGTTACAATTCTCCATCAATTATCAGATATTTGGAACCCATGACGGGTGATATTTTTACTGCACGATTTGCAGATTATCATTTTGATGAGACAATTTTCCCACCTTTAAGAAAAAAGAAAATGCCTCCCGAAGTTGGGCATGTGCCTTCTGAAAGAAATCTAGAACTTCTTGGAATGTGGAAACATTGTCTCATCTTGATCCTCGCACATCTCAATATGAAAATGAAGTGCAAAGGATGATACATCTTCAGACTATCACTAATCAGATGCCAGATGCAGCCAAGATAACAAAGTCACATATACATGCTGCTAATACACCGGCTCGAATTGAGATTCCTGTTGAGCAAACCCCTCAAGCAACAATGAATAATCAAATTGTTGCACGCCAGAAGCATGGCAGACCCCTTGGATAAAAAGATACTATCCCTTGAAAAAGAAAATTGATTAATAACAGTCCTAATATAAACAATGATCGAGCTAAAGAATCCACATTCTCTGATTTGTCTCCTGAAACGACAAATGTTCCTAAGGAGACACCTGCTGCTGAAGAGGCATAAGTTGTTAATGAAATACATGTCCCTGAAGCGACAGCTGAATTTAAAAATGAGGAAATTTCTATTAATTATGCTTATACTAGAGAAATGTGGAAACGTGATGAAATTGTCATTGACGATGTATTTTCATTTGCAGTGGCCACTAATATTATGAATGATGATTTTGAACCACAAACAGTGGATGAATGTAGACAAAGGCATGACTGGCCTAAATGGAAAGAAGCAATTCAAGCAGAATTATCTTCTTTGGCCAAATGTGAAGTCCTTGGACCTATAGTCCAAAAACCTAAAGATGTCAAACCCGTTGGATATAAATGGATATTTACTAGAAAACGAAATGAGAATAATGAGATTGCCAGATATAAAGCCCGGCTAGTAGCTCAAGGTTTTTCTCAGAGACTAGGTATTGATTTTGATGAAACTTATGCTCCAGTAATGGATGTTATCACTTTTAGATACTTGATCAGTTTGGCAGTCTCGGAAAAACTTCAGATGCGCCTTATAGATGTGGTAACTGCTTACTTGTATGGTCGATTAGATTCTGATATATATATGAAACTCCCTGAAGGATTTAAATTGTCTGAAGCAATTAAAACATAACCAAGGAGTGTGTATTCACTCAAGTTGCAGAGATCCTTATATAGATTGAAACAATCAGAGAGAATGTGGTACAATCACCTTAGTGAATACTTAATTAAAGAAGGATACATTAATGATCCCATATGTCCTTGTGTATTTATAAAGAAATCAGAATCTGGTTTTGCTATTATAGCAGTATATGTCGATGACATGAATTTAATTGGAACCCCTAAAGAAATCCAAAATGCTGCTGAATATTTGAAGAGAGAATTGGAAATGAAAGATTTAGGAAAAACGAAATATTGTCTCGGCCTATAGATCGAGCATAACCCTGACGGCATACTTGTTTACCATTCAGCATATACAGAAAAACTTTTGAAACGATTCAACATGGATAAGGCTCATCCATTGAGTACTCCAATGGTTGTTAGATCTCTTGATCCTAAAAAGGATCCATTCCGTCCTAAAGAGGATGATGAACAGTTACTTGGTCCTGAAGTACCATATTTGAACGCTATAGGTGCATTAATGTATTTGGGGTAATGTACTAGACCTGATATTGCGTTTGCAGTTAATTTGTTAACAAGGTTTAGTTTCGCACCCACTAGACGGCATTGGAACGGGATCAAACATATTTTTCGTTATCTTCAGAGAACTATTGATATGAGATTATTTTTTCCATATGAGCCTTCTGAAAATCCTGGCTTGGTTGGATATGCTGATGCCGGTTATTTATCTGATCCCCATAAAGCTCGATCACAAACTGGATATATTTTCACTTATAATGGGATCGCAATTTCATGGCGATCTACCAAACAGAGTTTGGTTGCTACTTCTTCTAACCACTCTGAAATAGTTGCATTGCATGAGGCCAGCCGAGAGTGTATATGGTTACGTTCTGTTATTCAACACATCCAGAATTCGTGCAAAGTATCTCCTACTATAAATCCTCCAACAATCATATATGAAGATAATGCAGCCTGTATTGCTCAAATCCGAGGAGGATATATTAAAAGAGATAGAACAAAGCATATTTTACCGAAGTTCTTCTACACGCATGAACTTCAAGAAAGTCAAAAGATCGATGTGAACTAGATACGTTCGAATGACAATCTTGCAGATCTGTTCACTAAAACTTTACCGACATCAACATTTGAGAAGCTAGTATATAAAATCGGTATGCGGCGGCCCAACAAGCAATCAATTTGACAAGAGATCTTCTGTCATGGTCAAGGGGAGCGTTGTGGACACATGTGTACTGTACTCTTTTTCTCTTCGATCGGGTTTTGTCCCACTGGGTTTTCCCGGCAAGGTTTTTAATGAAGCAGTAAAACACGTCCAACACCACTTCATACTTTATTGTATAATTGTGTTTCTTTACTTTGGTTTTTATCCCACGGAGTTTTTCTTTAGTAAAGTCAAATACAATTATTTTAAGTGGTGAAATCCAAGGGGGAGTGTTGTAAAGTGTCTAATGGATTACCACCACTTGAAGTATATGAGGAGTCCATTATTTAATTGATTTGTAATGAATGTTGAAATTTGAATAGTTTTCTTCTAGGCAATGTTTAATTGGCTATTAAGTGGGTGAGTTATGAGTGAAAAATGGAGTGGTAGTAGGCGGTTACTTATGTGATTATAAATAGAACCCCTCCACCCTTGTGTAATATTAGTGAAGAAATCAAAAAGGAAAAATTTTCTCTCTTGCCCGTTTGCTTCTTGAGTGATTCACTTTTGCTCATGTTTCTTTATTCATTAGAGAAATATATTTCATTATTCTTGTTGGCCCTTACCTTACTCCATATTACACACTCCTAATTGATACTCATTTCACTTCTTTTAATTCTTGCAAACCCGCAACACATATATAGCTCTACCACAAATACTGTAACATATATATATATATATATATATATATATATATAATACCACAAACATTTTAGGAGAAATAATTAAACAAACATCAAATTGATATTAAATTCCTTTCTTAGACATATAAGCAATATTAAACGTCAATCGTGCATAAGGATGACATTTTATATGATATTATCCGCAACTCTATCATTAATAAATTTTGTTTAAGTTAGCATTCTAACACACAAGAATGTATATGATGAAAATTATACCTTTTGATTGTACTATTTTCTATTTTTTAAATAGTTTTATTACTAATTGTCTTTAAAATCAAAGTTATGAAATTTCCAATAATAACTTTATACTAAAAAATGATAAATATAAAACGGAAAAATTTCATAAACTACACCTATGTTTTGTCTTATTATCATGAAAAAATACCTTTTGCATTTTTGTATAAATACGAATCCTATGTTTTTAGAAATTTATCATGGAACACCCTTCTATTACTTTGACCATTAGATAACATCAGATTTCTATTCCAAAACCTCTACAATTACCAAAGTAAACTTCACTCAAGTTTTAAAATGAAGTAATTAATTAAAAAAGAAACAAAATTAACCCCAAAACAAATTAAACCACAAACACCACCCCTAAAAATATCCTACCACTACCACCACAAACCCAAAATCCTACCCATACCCCTACCATCAACATCCCGTAACACCAGTCACTAGAAGCTCCATCACCGCCTTCAACACAAGCCATTGTCCACTCAATTGCTGCTTACCATGGTGCCATACCCAACCCTAAACAATTCTACTCCACTACTACCCCTAGCCTGAAATCGCCTGTAGAAAACGAAACAGTCACCAAGAGCTCCACCATTGCCATCCACACAAACCACAACCCACCCCATTACTGGCCGGCATGGTGCTATGCCTACCCCAAACAATTCCACTCCATTGCCACACCTAGCCTCAAATAGCCTCTAAAAAATGAAACAATTCCTCACCCAGCCCCAACCAAAATATTTTAGTATAAATAAAAAACAAAGTGTTTTTTCTACTCTCGTCATCGTCTCTCTGATTATAGCTCGATCTAGGTTTTGCCTGAGCTTGTAAATATTTGTGCCTATGTTTAAATTGAATAGGGAGTAAGTGAAGAGTTTGTTGCTTCTGTGTTTTGAGTTTGAGTGTGCGTGTGCTAGTGGCAATGGGGAAAGTAACGGTGGGGGCTACGGTGATATGCACGACGATGGCGCTTGTGCATAGGATGAGAAACTCAAGGAGGTGGGCTAGGTTGATGGCTATATTAAAAGAGACAGAGGAGAAATGTGACACTTGGCTTGGCTTGCATCGGAGGGAGGGACTAAGCTCAAGATGCTCATAAAATCTTACTGCTAAAAATAATACATGTTAAATATATTTTTGTTCAATTGAAATCAAATAAACTCTTTAGCTTGGTGGTAAAGGGCAAGTTTATTATTTCAATTCTTGATCCCAAGTTTGAGTCCATAAACTTGCAAATTTCATTTCACTTTATATATTATTATCTATGTATCATGAAACGACCATTATAACCCTCCATATTTAATTTATTTATATTCATTTAATGGCTAAATTTTTCAAAACATTGGGATTGAGCTTATACAAAAGTGCAAAAAAACGTTTTTCCATAATAATAAGGCAAAACATTAGGGTGGTTTGTGAAATTTTTCCAATATAGAACTTTTAAACAAAATAAATTATAAAGCTCCAAAAAAAAATACATATTAAAAAAATACGAAAAAGAGAGGATAAACTAAAATAATTAAGATAAAATAAATGGACTAAAATCTCGTATGTTAACTTTGAAATTCAAATAAAATTTATTAATCTAATTAAAATAAATTTGAAAACAGAAAAGAAAGCTTTCTTAGAATTAAAACAAAACAAACTAATATAAAAGATTGAAAATAACCCCCCTAAAAAATGTCCAAAACCCTAAAACAAAAACCATTTTAAATTAATTTTTAACTTAATGTAAGGCATCCATCAACTTGCTCAAACAACTAAATTATTTACTTATGTATTCCATATGGTCAAAGAGCAACATGCGCAAAAGGTGTACTTGTTGGTGGATGTATTTTATTGTTTATAATTTTTTCATTAAAGTCTATAATATTATTTTATTTAGGAAAACAAAAAATCCTACTTAAGCAAATGATTTAAGTTACTATTTTACCCTTTAGATGTTAAATTCATTAGATGACCTTGAGGTTTGCTTTAATCATACAAATGACTTGACCTTTTAAAGGTGGCCTCCCTTGACTTTACCATTTGGCCATCTCTATTAAGTTGGTTGCTCTGAAGGCCAAATTGTAACTTTGGCTCCAAACACATTAGCAATTGAATTTTTTTATATTTTTTATTCTCTTTGTTTTTCTCCTCTCTCCCTTTGTCTTTTGCCCACCACACACATCAACTGCCCAAAAAGACATTATGTTGCCTAAGGATGGTACGCGGTTCCAAGATGCCACAGTGGGTTGCTGATGAGAGGAAAAAAAAATGCTAAAAGTAGACATGTTTGGAGCATGCTATTTCATTCTAGAGTTGTATTACAAAGTTGTCACCTATTTGTTGTCACCTAAACTATTACATCTAAAACCTAGAAAATCCATTTTCCAAAACATATAGAAAAAAACTAAAATAGTTACAAACCCAATTATAATACCCATTAGTACGCTCAATATAAATAGGTATCAACAGAATTCAACTTGCCTTATTCTTCTTATTTCCCCTTCGGGTTCTTCCCCTTCTCCTTCCCCTTCCCATTTGCTATTGATCTCTCCCCCCTTGACGATTCCCCCTTTGTTCGCATTCCATAAAAATTTCATATTTTTCTCAATGTATACCCAGCAAAATTAGTTCTTGATCAAGAGACTGAAAAATCCTATCCATAACTTCCCTTTGGAACATCTTAACAAGAGTTTAAGATAGGCCTATGTCTACCTCTACTTTTATCAAGTCACTCACAGTCTCAACACTAAACTTCTTCTTAGTAGAACTCTCAATGATTCTCACACTAGTTTTATTAGTTTCAAATAAAACGAAATCTTGAGTATTGACTATCGTGTGAGTCTCGACCAATGTGTAGCTGCCATTAAAAGGCTATAAATAACAGCATCCCAGTTATGATAACATGATTCAAGCTTGAAAAAGTGTAGGTGCTTTTTTATTACAAGTAGATGTAGATGTAAAGGTGCCAAAGGAACCACCCTAACCTTCTTCCTTGACATACGTTAGATTTCTAATTGATAGAACCTGTTACAATTGGAAGTACAATTGCCTATTTATATATAGATGCAACAGGTGGTGTTACAAGTCGGTTTATACAATAAAAAATTAATTTCTCAACGTCGAAGTGAAGGGTTTCTTCAAACAACAAGGAGCTGGGTCAATTATTCAATCAAATGATATTGAGCCTCTTTTAGGGCCATATACAAAAGAATAGCATAGATATTACCTACGATAAAACCAGCAAAGAAAGTCATTTATGAATATACTACAAACTACAAATGAGAGATTTATGAATATACTACAAACTACAAATGAGAGAACAAACTGCCAACCACTTAAACCACAAATATTTTGTGAATATGCATAGAAAAGAGATTGATGAAGGAGAGAACAAACTACAAACTATAGAAATAGCAAGTATTTTAAGAATATGCATTAAAAGAGATGGGTGAAAGAGAGTACAAAATGCAAACAATTGAAACTACAAATGAGAGTATATGCAGATTGTGACGATCTGAGTCGAGGCCCTACAACCTCTTCCTGGGTTTCCACTCCGGTCTAAACCCAACCGTACAGTAAACCATATTGTTCGCTTTGGCCCGGTCCACTAGCCAATAGGCCTCATGGCTTTGTTCCTGAAGGACGCGTCCCTCACTCGAACCTGAGACCTCCACCACAAAGGCTCTCGCGGTTCATCATGAGTACCGTTTGCCACGAAATAGAAAATCTCAAGAGAAGTTGGGAGCGAAGAAAAAGAAGCAAGGCTGACATCTACAATTTTAGTTTAGGGCAAAATTGTAAACAAAAGTCAATATAAAAGTGGGGGCTAAAGAGGTGGAAAGTGGGAATAGAACAACTCTTAAAAAAATGTTATTTAACCCACTTGTAAGATCTGTTGAAGCATATAAGGCTAAATCCAGTCCATATTGTAAATGCACAGACCCTTACATATGGGCCCAAAGCACCAAGACTACTTATTTTGCTAAAACATCAAAGAGAGAGGACCGGGACAGTAAAGAGACAAGACCTCCGTTGCCGAAAAAGAGGCATATTAGAGAATAAATATTAATGTTAAACCCACATCTACAAGCTTAATGACAAACTTAACAAAGATAACGTTTGCCTCCCTCTACTATTTTTTCTTTTTAATTTGGGATAATAATAAAACTCCATGGTTTGTCTTAATTCTAATTCAGAACCTACTGTTTCAAAAATAGCTTTTTTGCCCCCTCACGTTTGTCTGTTAGCGAAAAAAATTAACAGCATAAGGGTAAAATGGTAATCATACAACATTAATGTTAACAAACCAATACATAATTATGATTAAACTGGCTAAACTAAATAATCTTGATTAAGTATTAAAATATATTTAATTATAATTTAAATAATAAAAAAATATACCACCACCTCCCAACACCAGTCACCAATTCATCATTTGACTCCCTAATCTGTACATCACTCATCAAATCATCCTTATCACCTGACTCCACCAACCTCGTAGTCGCCCATAACACTTTCTCCAATTCACTTATCTCTATCCCCTCCAACTTTTCATCCTTATCAGTTACCAATTCACCCTTTAACTCCCAAATCCCTTAGGATTCTTCAATAATAACATCATTTTCATCTCCGATTCTCCTGTAATCTCCTCAACTTGTTTATTCTCAAGCGTTTATTTAATAAAATAACATATAGCTTTACCTCTTAACCTCACCTAAAGCTCATAGCTAACACACAGATCCAGACACCCTACCAGTGGCACACCTGTACCTCTTTTAGACACTGGTAGCACCAAATCTCAGCCCCCCAGAACCATATCTTTCCTCAAGTAGGGCTTCTCCATAACATGTTTTGCAGTCAGCAATAGAGCTTCCACCAACCACACTGGAAGCCATCAGGATTAGTACCTTTTGCTATAATTTCTACCCCAACTCCTCCAAGGCAACCCACCAGTCAAAGCCATAACGAAATCACAAATCAATCCCAATGATAACGAAAATCACCAAATTACAAACCCACTGGCAAATTACAAAGCTAATACAACAAAATTCCCAAATCGATCATAGTCATCCAAATTACAAAGCCAATGCAATGAAGTGGCGAACATCGATCTCAAATGACAAATGACTGATGAGGACCGTTGGCTTTTGATGTGCAGCTACCGGTGAGATTTTTGGGTGGGGTGGTGAAGGCGAACTCATAGTGGCGAAAGACAGTGGTTGATGGTGGAACCGGTTCTGGTTTTTTGGGTTTTAAAGGGGTTCAACAGGTTTTTAGGGTTGGTGATGAAGGGAAAGTTGGAGAGAAGGTCCTAATCTATTGGTTGGTAGTGGCGGTGAGATGCCACTTGTCGGTGAGCGATAGTGAATAGTAACGATAGAGAGGAAGTGGGGGGAGAGAGAGAAGTTTTTGATTTCATATATTTAACAATTATAATAAATATTTTAATTGATAGTTTAATAAATAAGAATATATAAGTGAGAGGTTATTAAAGTCATTACACTCATATTTTAATATAAGATTACGATTATACCTTTAACTTTGTTAGCTTTTGTTAACGGACAGACCTTAGAGGGCAAAAAGACTTTTTTTGAAACAACAGGTCCTAAATTAGAATTAAGGCAAACCTCCAGGGGGGAGGATTATTATCCCTTTTAATTTAATTTAGAAATTTTAAAATCTTGAGCTTAACCCTACTGTTGAGAGATGTGTGTCTTCATATTAGCCATGTAACAGAATTTGCAACGGTAGAAATTCACAATAAAGAATGAATCTTAAAATTAGATTTCATCATGACATGCTTTGCCCCTATGAATTTCGAGGAGTTGTGCTCGCAATTCCTCAAGGGCAATAATACCAATGAAGAATCTCGTTATAATCTTGCATAGCATCGAAACTTGTAAGAGAATGTCGAAAAAAGTGCTCATGCAAGAAAGTGGTTGTATGAGAGTGGAAATTATGGTAAAGAATGAAGAAAGAGGTGTTTTGGTAGAGCGATATTGTGTTTATAGTAAGATTAAAGAGAGAGAAGTTTGGATCAATTTTGAGTGAGTTGCAACCTCTGTGTTCATCCTTCCCCTTTTGTGATCTTACTTTGTGCTATTTATAAGCTCAAGGTGATAAGATTTAATTAAGACATAATTATGATAATTTGAATTATCATAAAAGATAATGAGAGATAATTATAATGAATAATATTATCATAAAGATAATGTTGAAAAGATAAGATTAGATATAATATAATAAATAAAATATTACATAAAAGATAGATATAATTATGTTAATGAATGATTAAGATAATTATATTTTAAATACAAAAGATATATAATGATAAAATGATAAGATTTATTATCAAAAAATGATAATTATAAATAAAAGTAATTATCACAAAGATAATTATTTAGGATAAATTTGTAATTCAAATAAGAGAGATAAAAATAAGATAATGTTCATCAAATAGATAATTTTGTAAAGATAAGTTTCATAAATAATATATTTAAAATTAATAATATTAGATAATGGGCTCGCCTTAGGATATGCTTAAAATGGTTTATGTTTGTTGTTCTACTAACTAAGTTACATAGACTATCCTTATTGAGCTAAAACCTGCAAGTGGGCTTATCTTTTGATATTTAATAACTAATGAGTACCATTATTATTATTATTTTTTACTTTCCATACCACAACCCACAAATGGGCGTTATAACATTGCTTAGCTCTGCTTCCTTACTTTTTCAAGATTTGTTTTCTCTCAAAATGCCAACACATCAATACTACAAAGATTGACTAGGACACACAATGGTCTAAATGGCAATGTCTTAACAATCTCCTCCTTTGGCATTTTTTGAGAAAAAACACAAAGTAATATGACCTTCATAAAATCAATTAGCAATAACATGACTGTAATAGGTAAACAAATATGAACTGTTTTAAAACAATTACATAAAAATTTCTGGAAAAAACAACTTGGTTAGTGAGCATTATTAGATTGCATACAAACGAACCCAAAATAAAATAAACCAATAAAAAGCTAAGTTTAAAAACACACATCAAACAGAATAAAAGCTAACAAGACTTCCCCTAAGAATGTTCTTTTCCTCCTAACTCAAACTAAACTTAAAAACATCAAAAGTTTAAAGTTTCATCAGCAATGATCCCAAATTCTACCTTGCTCCCCAAATTCTCTCTTAAACTTAAAAGTATCAAAATATAAAAAGTTTGAAGTTTCATCAGCAATGATCCCTAAATTCTACCGTGGTCTTCAAATTCTCTTTACTCCGTCTTTTTTCTTCACAAAGTGCCAAAGAGTACTACTTTTGATGTCGGCCAAACCTCCTGGGCGAACATTTCTTGAGAAAGCCACCTATTGTCCTTGGTCTTTGTCTTGTTGAAGGTGCAGTAGTAGAAGGGACTGAAGTAGACTACTCAAATGATACGACTACCACTACAGCAAGAGCCTCTGCAATGTCTTTGCCATGTTGAGTTACAATCTCTGGTGGAATGGTAGACGTTTATAGAAGTGAAGCAATTGTAGCAGCCGATGAAGAAGTGTCATGTTTAGCTGAAGTGGAAGATAAATGATGAGATGCTATGGTTTATTGAGCTAGAGATGGAACATGGTTAGCTGCAGATTGACTGAAGCATTAGTTTCAGCTACAATGGACTTTGACATAGCAATAGGAGGTGCGATGACAACTACAATGGCAGTAGTGATTACTGCATTAGTAAGGATGACTAGAGAAGTAGGTGGTGATTACACTGGTTCCTAAACTATGGTTGTGATAATTGTAGTTATGAAAATTGGAACTGGTGGTTCAGAAATTGGATTGTCAATAGTAGTAGCAAGAATTGCTAGTGATTTTGCTGTGTGGTTTCAACATGAATAGAAATTTTTGGAGGTTCTTGTTGAGTAGTTACAACAGGGGAATGGCTTGTGTGAACTTCAAAGGTGGAAGAACTTGCAGTAGCTGAAGTTGGTCCTACTAAAGAGAAATTTGCAAAATGCTTTAACAAAAATTCATGATGAGTCTAAATCTTAGCGTAATTTTCCTTTTGACGTTCCATCAGCTTTTACTGATTTGCCAAGATTAGCTGTTGTTACTACCAAACTGAAGCAAGACTTTAGATAGGTTTTGCAATCTATCCTAAACAGATTCTAAGGACTGCTTTGTGGTCATTCGAGCCCTTTTCGGAGGTGGTTCAACTTTCTTCCCTTCCTCTTATTCTTTAGCTTCAACATCAATTTCTTCTTCAAGATCGTCTTCATCATCCTCTCTCTGTTGTCCCCTTACTTACCCATTTCATAAAACCACTTGTGATAGGAGACTCAAGAGGTTCAATGATATCATCAGCTTCAAGTTTAATGCCATTTTTCAAAAGAATTCCCATTATAAGACAAGGGACAAACAATCTTTGGGGATGGTTCTAAGCAGTAGCAATGGCATAATTATATATCTACATTCATATATTAATGCTCTTATTATTACCTAAACATTATAAAAACTTGACTCTTTAAAAGCCAATGACAATTGAATGAGGGAGAGGGGTCCAATTATACTTAGCAATCTTGTTCAAAATTCTATAACTAAGCAACAATTGAGATTCAATAGTATGTTATTAGCCTTTTATATAATAACCAGCAAGCTCTCTCCAAACAACACTCTTGGTAACTTTCAATGAATAGATTTTATGATTAGCACCCCTAGGTATCTCTAGATAATAATTAAAGACATTAAGAGAGAAGCGAACATCTCTTCCTCTATAATAAACTAGATGATATCTAAAATTTGAAGTATCATTTGCATCACCAATCACATTTGCATAAAATTCTCTAATCAAAGAGGTAGCAGAGAGTTGAAACCATGTTACCGATTTACTCCACTATATGTCCTGAAATAGAGAGCATATGTGGCAAAGGTCTCCACTTTGACAAACCATTCCTTCCAGAGCTTTTTTACTGAAATGTAATCATCAAATTTCTCATTGACTTCTTCAAATGCAAATTTGCCTTCAATGGCATTGGAACCCTCAAAAGCATCGAACTATTCACATGTGTGTCATTGTCCTCACTTTGGCAGGATCATCATGATTAGAGGACTGAGATTCCTCTTCATTCTATGCTTCTAAAGCTTCTTGATCATTGTTCAAGTTGCTATAAAGGATCAACATTCTCCTAAGTTTCTTTTCACATTGGTGGTAACTCCTCTAATGGTGTTTCCTGCGACGGTGTCGATAAGGGTGAATCGTGCAAGGCTGGTTTCATGGCTCTTGACTGCGATTGAAGTTTTGGAACCATAAAGATGACTAAAACTGCACAATTTAAAGCCCTAGCAGAAATGATTTTTAGTTCAATTTGATAAAGGCAAAACAAGATAACATAAGAAATAAAAGATGATGGCCTATTAAATCAAGAATCTTAATTATCTTAGGATAACACAATTACAATCTCCTCCTCAAAATCTAATTTTTTATTTTCAAATTATTTCTCAAGACACTAAATCACAAAGATTTAGGCAATTAATGAAATAAATACACTAGTTGAAATCAATTAAGTGCAACAATTCAATTTTAAACCTCTTGTTGATGTGTCTTCCTTGTACACTTGTAACTCACACAATCAATTACACAGCTGAATCAGACATAAAAATTAAGCACAGAATCATACATAACATAACTGGACTTGTTATCTTAGTCTTGACTACAACATCCTGACATCATGTAATTTATTTTAACAAGGCATAAAGCAGAGTTGCATTAATCAAAATTAATTACTTTGTAATGCTGTATTTTTCACATAAATAAAACTCAATTAAGTGGTCAATCTCAATATATCTCCAAAATACACAGAAATTAATCTTAATTGAATTTTGTACAAACACAATGGCTTCACACATGTATGGTGATAGTTTTTTTCATTTTGAATAGGCAATCTAAGCATATTTGTTAGATACATATGAATTGCTTTCAACTGATGGCTTTCACTTAGTATATACAGGTAGCCGTTTTTGCATTCACAATAAAATTTTATCAATTAAAAATAGCATTGAAATGTAATGAATTAAATATAAACAGCTCAAAAATGCAAAGTTAAAAGAAATCTCATGATGTTTTAGATATCATCTATGTGACTGAGGAAGTGATCATTCCTGCAACTGACATATACCAATAGCCTTTCTCAGCTTTTCAAATCTTGATGAGTCTAGTGCCTTGGTAAATAATTTAGCTAGTTGGTTTTCAGTTGAAACATGCTCAATTTGGATTGTCCTAGATTCAACTAATAATGTCTATGTGCTTAGTTCTTAAGTGTTGGATAGGGTTCTCAAAGATGTTAATTGCAGATGTGTTGTCACAAAAGATTATCGTGGATCCTTAAGTAATATTATAGTCTTCCAACATTTGTTTCATCCATAGCATTTGAGAATAACAACTACCAGCAACTATGTGCTCAACCTCAGCAATATAAAATGAAATTGAGTTTTGTTTCTTAATGTGCCAGGCCACCAATTTGTTCCCAAGATAGAAGCACCCTTCTGTGGTAACTTTTTGTCATCCACATTACCAGCCTAATTAGCATCACTGTAACCTGCAAGAAATGAATTTATGTTTTTAGAAAACCAAATTCCATATTCTGTAGTCCCTTGTTCATACCTGACTATCCTCTTGACTACTGCCAGATGCTATTCCTTTGGACATGACTCGAATCATGCACATAAACCTACACTGAAACTGATGTTAAGTCTACTTGCTATAAGATATAAAAGGCTTCCAATCATGCTTCTATACAGACTTTGATCAACATTATTTCTTGTATTGTCCCTTGACATATTAAGATTGGTAGTAATAGGTTTCCTCATTGCTTTCCTCTTGTCCATCTCAAATTTCTTCACTAAGTTCTTTACATACATAGTTTAAGAGATGAAAATGCCATCATCTAACTGCTTGACTTGAAGTCCAAGGAAAAATGTTAATTCACCTACCATACTTATCTCAAATTCTCCTTGCGTAAGCTCAACAAACTCATCAGTTTTATCATCAAGTGTAGAACCAAACACTATATTATCAACATAGATTTGAGCCATAATAATATACTTAGATGCATGCTTTATAAATAAAGTTTTGTCATTGTTGCCTCTAGTATATCCCTTATTAAGTAGAAAGGTTGTAAGCCGTTCATACCAAGCTCTTGGAGCTTGTTTCAGACCATACAAAGCCTTTATCAGTTTGTAAACATAAGTGAGATGCTTGGGATCCACAAAGTCTTTTGGTTGCTTAACAAAAGCTTCCTCATTTAAAATGCCATTTAGGATAGCTATTTTAACATCCATTTCAAATAGTTTGAAATTTAACAAATAAGCTATAGCAAATAGCAACCTAATAGATTCTAGCCTAGCCACAGGTGCAAAGGTCTCATCAAAATCTATCCCCTCAATTCATGTATATGCTTGAGCAACTAGTTTAGTCTTATTCCAAATCACTTGCCCATTTTCATCACTCATGTTCTTAAAAATCCATCAGTTCCAATGACATTAGTGTTTTCAGGTTCAAAAACTAAAATCTAAACTTGATTTCTTTTAAATTAATTTATCTCATCTTGCATGGCTTGAATCCAGGCTTCTTCTTTAAAAGCATCATTAACAGTCTTTAGTTTAGCAAGTGACACATAGCATGAGAAACTCACCTGATTCCTTACCTTACTTCTGGTTTTGACTCCACCTTCTAGACTACCAATGATAGAGGATGTAGGATGTACTTTTTGGATCCAAGTTGGAGGGTCCTTGGTCCTATAATCATCTCTGATTTCATTTCTACTTAAATCAATATTGTCAGACATCTCAGTTTCATCTGTCTTAACTTCTGCAGTTTCATTCTGTGTGACTAGTTTTGGATTTTCTTTAGATTTTGGTCCAATTCTACTAGTAGATTTAGCAAGGCTTTCTATCATTTCTTTTTGTGAAAAATCTACATAATTATCACAATCATCAAACACAACATTAGCAGATTCCATTATTGTGAACAGGGCTTTCATCCCACCAGAGCGCTTGCAACCACGATACTGTGTTAAAGCCTCTTTCGAGACTAAAAGGATCATAAACAAGCCATAGGCATGTCTAGAGAATGGAGTCACCACTGAATTATTCAATTGGGAATGAATGGGGGCAATCTAATCCCTCGCTTCGGGACTTAAACTATCGTCATCCTTTCAAAGACGAGTTCAAAAAGTTAGGTACGAGTCAATCGACCTACCCAGATATAAATCTGGCCTCCACTAGGGAAATACCAAACAAAAATAGCTTGTGTTGTTATTAGTCCGCTTAAGTGGTTCATTTTATGCACACATTTTCGTTATTATCTTCATTAGTCACGTGGGGTGATTATTCAATCCAATAGCAATTAAAAACATCCATAAAAAGAGGGAGGGGAATAGATTACATTTCTATCATATATAGGGGAAAGGGAGAGGATTACAATAATGGTGTTATTCAAAGATGAAAATTTTCCAAACATTCATATACATCTGAAACTCAATAGATGATGAATTCCTCACCACCATATATGAGTCTATTCAACGTCTATGAAGCTTCTTACATGTCCATTCAAACATAGTTTACTAAGGCATTCACTTTTAATAATGGTCCCTCACCATCAATGTGAGTCCACCAAATTGGGTTAGCATAATTTATAATAAGCCTAAACATGCTCCTAAGTATAAAATTAAACCCTAAACATGCTTCTTCTAAGCAAGAAAATTAAAAGAGAAAATGGGGAGGAGAGATTTCTGCTCTCAAGACGTACCCTTTCCAAGTCTAGAGCAATAAAATGCCAGAAAAAAAATATTTATACTAGAAAAGACTTCTCAAATTCTCGAACGTGTCTTCAAGAGGTAGAAAGATGATTAAATTCGACAATCGGTGTATCTTGCAAAGTGAGAGGAAGGGGTTTTATATAGGAAAGGGGTGAAGATGAAAAGGAAGTTTTCAAGGCTAATTTCCGAAAATAAGCAACAAAGGGCCGGGCGGCCATCTTCAAATAGTTGGGCAGCTATCTGACAGTCGGTCAGTTATCAGCCAATGGTCGGGCTATTGTCAGATGGTCGGGAGGATGTCTTGGACAGCCAGGTTGCTGTTTGATGGTCGGCCGATCAATGTCCCTCAGCCCCTTCCTTTTTTGTCATCATTTGATGTAGTCCCTTTAAATCTTTATTCCTTCGCTCATGCATAACTCTTTGAATTCAACTCTAATTTGCAATTTGTAAATTTTTACAAAAACTAGACACCTGTAGCTTCGTAACGGTATATGACTTATCATCAGATTCCTCCTACATTAATTTCTGTGATTTTTTAAAGTCATATGTCAGTTTTTGAGGCTCTTCACCAACTACTTCTCACCCTTCTCTTCTTAGCCCTCAAGGGCATTTTGGTCCTTTACTTTGCTCAATCTTCATCTTTATTTCATCATTGAGCCTCAAAAATTTAGTATCTACAACTTACCCCCTAGTTTGGAGAGGTTTGTGAGACACAAAAGTTGACAAAGTACTTTTACTTCGTCTTTCTTTCTTCCATCTCAACATCTTCGACTTCGTCCTCCTTCTTTCAGACTTTCTCTTCACTTCTTTCTATACAAAAAAAAAAAGTGTGTCCATTCAAGGACAAATGTGCCCATAGAAGGGCTAAGGTGCCCATCTAAGGGTGAATATGTCTGTCTAAGAGTGAATGTGCCCATCTAAGGGCGGATATGCCTGTTTAAGGGCAGATGTCCTGTTTAAGGGCGGATATGCCCGTACAAGGGCTAGAAAGCATCCTTATGATGCTATAATAAAATACTCTTCACTGCACCTACTTCGTGGGGTTTGGTAACACTCTTCAATGTGCCTATTCTAAGGGTTTAGAACACTCTTAAGTGCATCTACTTCTTAGGGTTTTTAATGCTCTTTGGTGTGCCTCTTCTTCGGACTTATGCCTATTTTAAGGGCTTAAAACACTCTTACATGTACCTACTTCTTAGAGTTTTTGATACTCTTTAGTGTGCCTCTTCTTAGGGCTTATGCCTACTCTAAGGGCTTAAAATATTCTTAAGTGTACTTACTTATTAGGGTTTCCTTTTAATGCATGCCCATTAGGACAACTTCTATCATGCGCTGCTTCACGGTCTTTAGACCTTCTTATTCTTCGTGCTTTTGGCTAATTATTATTCATACCTTCTTTGATTCCTTCAAACTTTGCATTCGTTGGGTTTTATAACCCTCTTCTAAGTATTCTTGCTTCTATTTTTTATTTCTTTTGGTCCACTCGGGAAATTTCTAGGGTTCTAACATCCTTTGCTTTCGCATTCATGTTGTTCATCATCTAACTCACTAGGGATCTTTCCCTTGTCCTTGAAAATTCCCGCAAGATTTGAACATCATGTAAAATTAATCAAAAATTCTTTACCTTATCCAGTGTGTTCCTTAACAAATTGCTTTCTAGTATCTAGAGGAATTCTTCCATGTGATTCCGATCGAAGCTTCTTTCAATTAATGTCGCTCTTCTTTCCTTGTGAGTTGCTAGACCATTGCCACGGCCAAGTGCTTGTCACCGGTTCATTCAAAAATTCTTTCGATGCTTTAGGGTTGATGTAGAGTTTTTCTCTTTTTTCCCCTCCTTTTCTTTTTCTTCTTTCTCTCTTATTTCTTTATCTTTTTTCTTTCTTTCTTTCTTTCTTTTCCCTTTATTTTCTCTTTCCCTTTTTGTCCCTCATTAAAGGGATGGCCAATTGGCTATCTGATCGTCGCTCGATGGTTGGTCAACAGGCGCCCGGCTGTCTAACTGTGGGCCAATGGTTGAAGACTTCTATAAAGCCCACCCATTCTCTTGCCACTTCATTCGCGCTAACTTCTTCATTTTTCATTCGATTAGCTGCCGATTTTTTCCTACGTGTTCATCTCAACTTCTTCCTTTTAATGATTGGTCATCTAGTCTATCTTGACTTGAGCAAGACTGATCTAATATGGAAATCAACATTGAGGGGTCTTCCAAAAGGCCAAGAGGTGCTGGTTGTCTACGACATGGCTTCTCACATAATCAACCTGGTACGTAGTTTCTTCTTTCTTTATTTCCATTCTCTTTGAATTTTAGGACTATAATGGGAACAGGATGTGTGGGACATTTTCTGAAGCCCATAATTGGTTCTTAGAGATAGAGAATGATGCAATTAGAAGTAGGATTGTCGATACCAGCTTTTATAAGTTCATCACTTGTCTTCCGCGTGCTCAACAGTTTACTGATCGTCAGGCATAAGTCGCTTTGTGCAAAAGGTGGATGGATACGACCCACACATTCCATCTTTCAATCAGTGAAATGACTATCATGCCTTTGGATGTCACTGCCTTGATCGACCTTCCATTTGGCAGCGAGCCACTTCCTATTAATGCCTGCATCGAGGGATCAACAAAACTTGATCTTACAACTTTTAGGGTGCGAGGTGCATGTTAAGAGCAAGGCCACCATTCGATATGCTTCCTTGTACGAATATTGGAAACGGAGGTCCAATTTGACTCTAGTTGAAGTGGACCAGTATGCTCACAGCTTCATGGTCTATCTATTGGGTACAACGCTCTTTGCCAATGCATCGAACTCTACTACTTTGACTTTATTTCCTGCCCTCTAGGACCTTGGTCGAGTGAGGGATTTCGACTGGGGTCGCACTACCCTTGGCCAACTGTATTTTGGTTTGTATACTCTCGGCCAACTGTATTTTGGTTTGGATCGAGCCTATCGAGGCATTGTTAGGGTCCCTGGATTTGCTCCACTTATTGAGGTAACATTTTTCTTCTCTGCACCTTCGTGCCTTATCTATATGACTTCCATTTCTAATTATATACCATCCATAACAAATGCGGGCGTACGAGTTAGGAGTTCTACCATCTTCTCTTCCTACTTATGAGGATTCTTCCTTCCCTTGGATGCAGAGGTAGGCTACAAATCGTGTAGAGCTTGAGAGATCTCATGAGCTAGACTTCTTTCATGATTACATTCATACGCTAACCTGGGACAAGGTAAAAGAGACATTATAGTCAATAATTCATTTATACCATACTCTTACAACGCTTCTTTGTTCTTTGCAGATTCATTCTGAGTGGTGGGGACCCGAGGGGAACTGTTCTGTTGCTATGAGGTTTGCTTCTCCCTTCAACTTATAGTATCCTTCTTCCTTTTGTGAACAGCATAATCTGGTATCTGGGCGATTGACACATCCGAAAATAGGATTGCCTCCCAAGTATAGGAGTGTCGAAGTAATAAATCCGGTGAGACCGGGGTCGATCCACGAGGAAGGGAATTTTAGCGCTACAAACTATAATGTAAACAAATATGATATGGATGATTCAAAGGGATGACAAGATAATATCAACAAGTATGAGTAAAGAATAAATTCTTAAATAATAAATAAGAATAACACAAGAGAAATTCACACAATAATAATGAGAGCTAAGGTTAGGGGATCCGCCCTTGATATTTCAAATAAGGATAAACAACCCGTTTTAGTTATATGAATTATATTTGTTCCGTTACCAATATTTATACCACTACCTGTAAATGGGTTCAAGCATCCAATGTGTCAATCTTCATATGTCTACAACAAATCAGGGTTCCTAACTAGATTCATGTCGGTAAGGAAGAACCATACGACATCTGGAAAGGATCCAAGCATTTGATGTGCCAAGGATTGTCGACAATGGATCAAGACCTCCACTTTACGAGTGGTGTCAAGATTGATTAGAGAAACAAATATAAATCATATAAACAACACAAGATTATGATTATTAAGCACATATTAAAGGGTTAGAGAATCCTTACTCTCATATCAAGGGTTTCACCCTTTCTCCTTAGCAAGAAAGAAATTAGAAAGACATTATAAGAGAAAGAAAACTAATTACAAGAAAAAGGAAATTCATTTATAACACACAAGAGAGAATAACAAGAGATACACAATACAAGATCCCAGCAAAGGCCAAGATGCCTTAATGGGTCACAAGGCACCTCTATTTATAGATACATTCAGGAGCAAACTTGTTAAATTACAAAGGAATAATTATCAAATATTATATGCACCAACTTTGACAATTGGAGTAATTAGGTGAACTGACTTTGACCACCAATTTTGACCTTGAATTATTGTGAATTTTAATCACATGTCTTCATGAAAGTCATAGATATTTCTCTCAGCTTTCTAGAACATCTTAATTTATATGATTTGGATACATATTCTGAGAGATATGGTCAAAATACTGAGGCATGATCAAGCTGGGCCGAATCTGCAGATGGGTTCACTTCAAGCCCATTTTTGGTCCACTAAGAGCCCGAATTTGATGATGCTTCTGAAATATAATCTTGTAGATAATTTAATTATCTTTCCAAACCATTAAGATTTGCACCATTCTGATCTATAAATAGAGAGTTATGCCCATTTTACCAAACCTGTAACAAAACCAAAATTAAGAAGAAGTTAATTCCAAAGATGCAAAGACTACAAATATGCTTAAGTTGAGGAATTTAATGACACTATTAATGCAATATGATGAATTAAACTCTTATTAAACATACATATTTAAGTGTTCATCACACCCCCCAACCAACTTATTGCTAGTCCCTAGCAATTAAAGCGTTATTATTTAGAAGTGATTTATAGAATTTTACATCCAAGGTGGTCATTATTGCACTCTCCTTGATTTTATCCAAATAAACAAACTCTCAACTGATTTTTTTTTAAATGACTCATGTACCCTTCAGTCAAGATATCCACAAACCTTCTTTTGTGCTCAGTTGACACATGACTATGGGGCTTATTAGAAATAAGCCATATCGGTTCTAGTATTTGTTAAGGCTAACAACCTTAGGTAGGGGGCATTCATTCATTTTATATATTATTTTATTTATTTATTTATTTATTTATTTATTTATTTTTTTAAAGAATGCATCTTTAACCCATGTAGCGAGCCTTAGGCTAATGACTCCCAGACCAGTTGGCCTTAGGGCATTAGGTGTTAAGACACCCCTTCGAGCTTAACGACTCGGGTTACCGATGCTTTATTTTTGTTTAGAAACTTGTGGATAGTACAATGTTCAATCCCATTAAGCTTTCTCCTTAATCCATGTAGCGAGCTTTGGGCCAATAGCTCCCAAACCAGTTGGTCTTAAGGTATTAGGTGTTGAGGCACCCCTCGGGCTTAATTGCTCGAATTAAGGAGGCTACGAGACCAAACTTATCCACAATGGCTCTTTTTTTTTTTTACTTTCCCCTTCCTTTTATTGTTATCCTAAACAAAATAAAAGAACTCAAATATTGCAACATTTCATTTCGCCACCCACAATCATGCATCAAGGTATGTGTGTGTGTGAAGAAAGGTTCATGAATACTTGCTTAACGAGTACATAAGCAAACAGTTTATTAAATGATAATGTTGTGAGAGTTCATAGATTTGAATAATTCAAAGTGAAATGAATAAGACCTCCTTGTTATAAAATTCAAAAATCAAGACTAAATAATATCAAGTTAGCTAAAATGAGTTCATAAAAATTGATGCGTTCGAAACTAGCAAGTATACTAGTCGCACAAGTAATAAAGTGATAAGTAAGATATCGTTCCCACGAGGATTGATTCTAATTGAATTTGTTATTTCCAGCAACAATAAACTAAACAGGGGGGATTTTTGTTGAATGCTTTACTAAATGAAATAAGAATGCAAGTAAAGAATAACAAAACAGAAAGTAAATTTGAATGAAAAATCAATGGGAGAAAGCTGGTTAAGGGATCCTTCTCTACCACAAGATATGGATTTGCGAATTAATTGTAGAATTGTCATCTAATTACAGCATTGAAGTTATCAACCGTAGATAATAACAAGCTCTATTACCCCAATCTTTCCTTACTTTGTTGTTAAATAAAACAAGCTCTTTATTTAATCTCTATCCATTAAACAACCTAGAACAAGCTCTCTGAGTTTAATTCAATGGATGCATTAGGATAAGAAAGATAGGTTGATCTAAGCAATAAACACACAAGCTCGGATTATTTAACTTAGGTTATATTCTCCAATTGTAATCTCTGATCACAATTTTGCTACTAATGATTAGAAATTCAAGACAATTACGGATCAAGATTTCTAGTCTAGCAATAAATCACAACCAGATTATATTCAGTTGGCCACTCAAATACAATCAGCAAGCAATCATAAGCATTAAATATGGGAGAATACAAGCAACTTCAATTAGAGAATTGGATAACAATTCCTTACACAATCAACTTACAAAAACCATATCAGGGGCTTTGAAATCACCCTCAACCAATCAGATTCAGTTACACATGTTTAAGAACGTGGTAAATACAATACAACATGGAGACATTCCAGAAAATGAAAGGGAAGGGAAAAACTTAGCAAATTTGATGTAATTCTCTTTGGATTGTAGTTCTTCCTCTTTCCAAGCTTCCTTTCTCCTTCAAGAACTCCAAGAGATGAAAGAATTCCAGAGCTGAAGCCTCCACCACGTTCTCCCCTCTTCAAGTTATCAAAATAAAACCCTAAAATGTGTTTAAATACTCTGCTACAGTGAATTGCTACAGTGCCCCATATTATACATGCTACAGTGACTTGTGGAATTATATTTCTATACATCTCACAATGTTTTGATTAGAACTTTTGGTACACTGAATGGATTTATAAACCGTAAATTTCTCCAGAAAATAGACTTCGAGAGCTTTCCAACGGTATATAATATGTCATCGGGTTCATTGTATATCAATACAATTAAATCCGAGAAGATCACTGACTAGCAGAGGTGAAAATGAAGGGTTTTACTCCATTTTTGTGCAAGTTGCTCCAAAACTCCTACAAACATCAAAACCACACAAAAACATAAAAATACCAACGGAATATAGCAAAGAAACATGGATGAATTGATATAAAAGTAATACATAAATAGACACCTATCAAATTCCCCCACACTTAGACTTTGCTAGTCCTCGAGCAACTAAAATGATACGAAACAAAACTAAAACCGAAACAGAATCAAAGAAAAATTAAAACACACAAATGCTTCAACTTGCAAATAGGCCTCAAAGATTGTACTTAATTATAACTCAAGGAAAACTTCAAAATAATGCACTTGATCAACAATTTTATCTCAAATATTAGTTTCGCTTCACTTCAATTCCTCACGTGTGTGTGTGTAGAGCCATTCTCACCTAATCACTTGTAACCCGGATGAGTTTATGCTTAAAAATGAATCATATTTAATAGTGAAGATGTGTGTATAAATGAACTCCATAGGCCTGCTTTTCAAGTCTCTCTCCATTAATGTAGACATGTACAACACCAAGGATCAAGTAGGACTTTATTAAGCTTGTAACGTTTGGCTTGGGTGAAGGTATGATCAAGGATAATAATTGGGCTCAAATCACCCACAAACACATAAATCATTGAAGATTATGTAGAGCTCACCCCTATAACACAACTTTATTTTAATTCACCAGGTTACTCCCCCAAACTTATTTAGAACACTCAATCTTCTTTTTTTTCTTTTTTTTCTTCTTCTTTTTTTTTTTTTAGAAAACAAAAGAAACTACACCCATGTTTCATTCTTTTTAAGAACACCTAAGGGTATAGAACTTCTTTTTTTTCTTTTTTTCTTTTTTTTTTAATTAAAATTCCACTCCCCCACACTTAAACAATACATTGTCCTCAATGTTTAAGTACGTGAAAGATAAGTACAGATTTTTTTTTTCTCTTTTTTTTTTAACAAACATAATAAAACTCACTTGCATTGCTCATGGCATAATCCAACCTCCTCTAACTTCCCAAAACCAGAACATAGCTCAAAATGTAATTGCGAATGATTTACATGCTCATAGGTAAGGATAAACTGTTTGGAACAAATTCAATTAAGGTTAGGAAATCTTTTAGTGAGTTAACAAAGAAAAAGGTTTACAGAGGCTCAAAGGGGTAACTAGGGATCAATTTCAGTCAATGTTGGCTATTAAGGCTCAAGCGGTCCAAAGATGGCCTAAATCATTTCCCCAATGTTGCACAGTCTAGGATTTCGCCTCGAGTGACCATCAAATAAGTTCTAGAATTCATTGAAATCTGAAGAAGCATTTAAATTACATAAACTTTCTCTAAGTGAACAAATAACTCAATGATAATAGCTCAGTGCTCAATGTTGCGCAAGGAATCAAAAGCAAAGCGAAAACCAATAGACATTTCAAGCACACAGATCCATGCATCATTTATCATTTTCCAAGATTTATTCTTAATTCAATCATTATCTTATCATCGACCCACAAAATGCAAGAAAAGAGGTACGTGGCGTGGTTACACCTGAGTCAAGATTGTATATTTCAACAATCCTTAGGACCAGTAGCCCGCATACTTAAGGTTTCCAGCCTATATACCTTTATTATGAAGGAACAAAACAAGAAACAAGACACTTCAAACAACATAAAATAAACAAACTGCAGATTTATTGAGAGAGAATGCGTTTCAAGAGTTAAGGAAACCCCATATTCTGCCATTCTCAGGTTTTTCCACAATGTTTTTTTTTTCGAATCGAAACTGATAAAGAAAAAAACACACAACAACTCAAAATTACATAAAACTAAACTTACTCAGAAAATAATAAAGTCCAACAAATCAGTAAACAAAACAAGGCAGTTAGAATAGGTCTAAAAAGTTTAGAAGTTAGCCTCCTTATTCAGCCATTATGGATTGAAGAGATCCAGAATGCGTTTCAAGAGGAATTAAACTTTTTAAGCCACCACTCTAAAAACGAGATTAGAAAATATTACCTGGGACAAAAGAAATAACCTGAAAAAGCTCAAAAGAAACGACATGAAAAATCTCAAATAAACACACTAAAAAGAAAGCAAACAAAAACGAAGCAAACCAGCAAATAGAGAGTACAGATGGAGTGTTAAATCCAGTTTACGCCTCTTATTGCCTTCTCCAAACCAATCAATCCGAGCTGTTGTTGGATCAGGCGAATAGACAAATTCTTGTAGTTTGTCAATTAACTCCCCTGCCGTTGAAGCTGTAACCAGGATTTGTCTCGCTGATGGTGAGATAAAATTTTTTTCTACAGCTTGATCAAGAAAAGACAACAAACCATCAAAAAAATTATTGACATTTAACAAATCAATGGGTTTCCGATGGATGTTTAGCTGTGCCCAAGAGGTGATTTGAAATATCTCCTCTAATGTGCCATAACCACCGGGTAAAGCTATAAATGCATCGGACTTAACAAACCATATGTGCAATACGCTCATGCATGCTAGAGACTTGTAACTCTTCCCCGATTGTGTTGCCTACGATATCTCGCATAGCTAATGGTTTAGGGATAATGCCAAGAACTTTACTTCCTCCCAAGGATGCAGCTGTCGACACACACCCCATTAACCCAAGACTACCCCCTCCAGAAATCAAATGAATACCCCTCGCAGCTAATGTCCTACCAAGATCAAGAGCTGCTGTTGTAAACTCTCCATCTTTACCAAATTGCGATCCACAAAATACGCATATATTTTGGAGTCGCCGAATTGGTGTTTTCTCCATTTCTACAAATGCTCTAACCTTGAGTAAGATAATGATACACGTTAGGTAATATGCTTTTCAAGTGTAAGACAGGTTATAATAATGACATTTGAAAATATGGAAAATGGATATATACACACGTAAAACTCTCAAATTTGACACATGGGGACATAATTTCGGTGGGGGTTGCTCGACGCAGATTTATCGCCCCAAAATTTGAAAAAATGAGATATGCTTTCGGTGGGGTTTGACGAAACCTCCACACTTGTCGCCCACGTGGTGCATGAAAAATGGAGATAAACTTTCGGTGGGGTTTGAAAAAACCGCCACACTTGTCTCCCACGTGAAGCATGAAATTAGAGATATACTTTCGGCGGAGGTTGACAAAACCTCCACACTTGTCTTCCACATGTGCTTATATCATGGGTAGTCATCTGGTTTGTCAAAAGAAAACTTGAAATTAAAACAAACAAAATCAACAAACAACAAACACAAAAACAACATTGATAATCAGATCAAACGAAACAAGAAAGAAATAAAATTCGACAACAACAACACACATTCAAATATACAAGTAGTTGTGATTGTGGCTCACATCTTCCTCTGGTTTTACGTCCAGTAACGGCTGAAACGCCTTCTATGAGTCGGGGATTTGCTTCCCATCCAGTTTTCTTATAAACTGGCAAACAGGGTCGTTTTTAGTCAGATTCCCTAGACTATAACACTGCAATTCATCACGAAATTGTGTCCATAGATTAAGCAATTCACGCTGAACAAGTCCACAAGAATGTGACTCGAGAGTTAACAAAACATTATCCAGCGACTCATTACTCAAACCATTCTTAATAAATGAAAGTTTATCTTCTCTATTCCTGGACGCAAAACCTAATGAACGACAAGTCTGGTTACAATTCCATCTAGCACATTTATAACATACTTGTAACCTTTTCGCTCTTCGCCTCTTGGCGTAGTAGCTCTTTCCTAGACCAGGCATGTATTTTGCGAGATTAATGTCCGGCTCACCGGACAATCTCACCTTGGCTTCGATAAGCCATCGGATATCAGCAGGCACATTTAGGAGCATCAACGCCCAAAGTCTAGTCATCCGTACTTTATAAATTTTAAACACAGCATTTTGAGGAAGTGAAGGGAAATATTTACGAAGGTTCGACAGAAAGATATCGGCATCCATTGAAGAGGAGAAAAGAAGAGATATTACCGATAATGCGATCGGGTTTGTTTTTCTCCAAGATATGCACGTTTCAAACCTTTGGCGAATGACTTCAACTTCCATTTGGATGTTTCCACAAGCTGCTGCACAAATGAGCTCAAAGCACAGAGTAATCAAATTAAACAAAAGAAAGGAAAAGAAAAGAGCAAAAACGAAACTAAAGACACATAAAAGAGATAACAACACAATAGCAAACAAAAGTCAAAAACAAGTAAAAAATATAAAAACAAATGAGACAGATGGCAAAGAGAGATAAAACCTGATCAATTTGATGGCCTACGAAAGGAATCTCCTCGAGACACAAAAATCGATCATTATTACCTCATTTTATTTTTCTTTTCTCTTTTTTTTTTTTATTTTTCAAAAACATTGGGTTGCCTCCCAATAAGCGCTTGGTTTAACGTCCTCAGCCCGACGTTGGTTCCATCATGGCAGGGTCCAATCTCCGCTGTGCTTCTCTAGTGGGCTTGGATTTTTTTTCAACAAGAATTATTGCATGCATATGGCTGGGCCTTGGATGTTAGCAATCGTCCACCCAATAGTTATTTTGTGATTTCTCGTACTTGGACGAGTTTCTCTTCTTGTAGGATTGCAATCCCATTTCTATTATAACTGCAATAATCCATTCTCTACCCAAACACCTGCTCCAATAATCTGAAGTAAGCTTAAGCTCTAGGTTTGGCCTTTCATCACAGAGGAAGAAGTTTCTCATTAGATAAAGGCAATTCAATGTACGAAACATCATACCTGTTTGTGATTATAGCTATAGTCTCATCTAATCATGCAATAGCTTCCTCCATTTCTTTGGACACTTGTATCAACCTTCTTGGTTCTTTAGAATTTTCTGTCCCGATGTGCTCACTAATAGCCATTTCCAATCCATCCTTGCGAGTTAACTCAAAACATTGTTGTGGCACAAAATCAATAATGTCAACTGCAAAAACAAAATGCAAGTCACTAAGGTACCTTATTGCCTCGAAAATATTGAAACGGATCACTTTGCCATCAAACTCCATGGTGAAAGTGTCATCATGATCATCAATCTTGGTTCTAGCATTTTTCAAGGATGGTCTCCCTAAAAGAATCGGAGTTGGATTAGGAGATGTCTCATCCTCTATTTTAAGGACATAGAAGTCTGCTGGGAAAACCAATTGATTCACATGCACAAGCACATCTTCCACAACTCTTTTGGGATATGCATTAAAATGATCAGCAAGTTGAATGGTAATACCCGTTTTCGCAAAGGTCCAAGATTTAAAGAAGCATAAATAGAATATGGCATGACATTAATAGATGCTTCTAAATCTAACATAGCTCTTTCAAACTTGTTTTTACCAATGGTGCATGGAATGGTGATCGTACCTGTATTATTGCATTTCGGAGGTTTGTTTTCTTTGGCAATACAAGCTGAAACATTTTCCCCCAACTTACTTTCTCATTTCCTGCAACTTTCTCTGTTGGTGCATCACTCCTTGAGAAATTTTGCATAACGAGGTACTTGCTTAATAGCATCCAGAAGTGGTATATTTACCTCGATCTTGCGAAAAGTTTCCAGGATTTCCTGTTCTTGTTCCTCCTTCTTTGTTTTTGCAAATCTGCTAGGAAAAGGTGGAGGAGTAACATATGAAGGAATTTGAGTTTTAAGGTCTACCTTAGAAGATGATGTTTTGTTCATGTTGGAAGTGGTGTCATCCCCTTCATTAGTTTGGGATTTCTTTGCAGACATCTATTGCTCGTCATTTTGGGCAAGTATCTCACAAGAATCACTCTTGGATTGATCACCGTTTGAGGAGATAATTTTTCTGAGTCTTGGCCCTCGAATTTGCTTATGCTAGTAGCCAATTGTCCCATTTGATTTGCCAGTTTTTGGATACTTGCCCCATTTTCCTGCTGGAATTGCATTGTGTTAGTGGCAAGTGCATTAACAATATCTTCGATAGACATACCTGAGCTTTGCGAAGCTGGTTGCGCTGCTGGATGTGGCATTGGTGGTGGTTGCATTTGAAATGGTTGCTGCACTCTAGGTTGATTGAAACTTTGTGGCCGATTGGGTATCACATTTGGAGTGATTGGTTGATGATTCCAGTAACTGAAATTTGTGTTGATCTTCCCATCCATGCATTGTAAGTGCTAGGAAGGATCAGTAACTATTGCTCGTTTGGTCCTGGCCTCCACCATGGCATTGGCTTGTTCCTATTTCTTCTTGTAAAGTTGGATACATGTCGATTGGATGCTCCATCGTAGAATATATCCCACATTCATAAGATTTTTGCATATCCCCTACAGCCATGTTTTCCACAAGAGAGGTTAGCTCAGAAAGTTGTTGTTCAATGTTCGGAGTGCTTACCTCATTTACTCTCCATGGTACTTGTGGCTCAAATCCGCTACTGAATTGATATAAGTTTACTGCCATGTTGTCTAAACACAAACAATCAGAAAAGAAAAACAAAGAAAATATGAATCACAAATGAAAACAAAATAACAAATCGATTAGAAAATCAATCCCCGGCAACGGCGCCAAAAACTTGATGCGGTCGAAACTAGCAAGTATACTAGTCGCACAAGTAATAAAGTGATAAGTAAGATATCGTTCCCACGAGGATTGATTCTAATTGAATTTTTTATTTCCAGCAACAATAAACTAAACAGGGGGGATTTTTTTTGAATGCTTTACTAAATGAAATAAGAATGCAAGTAAAGAATAACAAAACAGAAAGTAAATTTGAATGAAAAATCAATGGGAGAAAGCTGGTTAAGGGATCCTTCTCTACCACAGATATGGATTTGCGAAGTAATTCTAGAATTGTCATCTAATTACAGCATTGAAGTTATCAACCGTAGATAATAACAAGCTCTATTACCCTAATCTTTCCTTACTTTGTTGTTAAATAAAACAAGCTCTTTATTTAATCTCTATCCATTAAACAACCTAGAACAAGCTATCTGAGTTTAATTCAATGGATGCATTATGATAAGAAAGATAGGTTGATCTAAGCAATAAACACACAAGCTCGGATTATTTAACTTAGGTATATTCTCCAATTGTAATCTCTGATCACAATTTTGCTACTAATGATTAGAAATTCAAGACAATTACGGATCAAGATTTCTAGTCTAGCAATAACTCACAACCAGATTATATTCAGTTGGCCACTCAAATACAATCAGCAAGCAATCATAAGCATTAATTATGGGAGAATACAATCAACTTCAATTAGAGAATTGGATAACAATTCCTTACACAATCAACTTACAAAAACCATATCAGGGGCTTTTAAATCACCCTCAACCAATTCAGATTCAGTTACACATGTTTAAGAACGTGGTAAATACAATACAACATGGAGACATTCCAGAAAATGAAAGGGAAGGGAAAAACTTAGCAAATTTGATGTAATTCTCTTTTGGATTGTAGTTCTTCCTCTTTCCAAGCTTCCTTTCTCCTTCAAGAACTCCAAGAGATGAAAGAATTCCAGAGCTGAAGCCTCCACCACGTTCTCCTCTCTTCAAGTTATGAAAATAAAACCCTAAAATGTGTTTAAATACTCTGCTACAGTGACTTGCTACAGTGCCCCGTATTATACATGCTACAGTGACTTGTGGAATTATATTGCTATACATCTCACACTGTTTTGATTACAACTTTTGGTGCACTGAATGGATTTACAAACCGTAAATTTCTCCAGAAAATAGACTTCGAGAGATTTCCAACGGTATATAACATGTCATCGGGTTCATTGTATATCAATACAATTAAATCCGAGAAGATCACTGACTATCAGAGTTGAAAATGAAGGGTTTTACTCCATTTTTGTGCAAGTTGCTCCAAAACTCCTACAAACATCAAAAAAGCAAACACGACAAAAACATAAAAATACATACGGCAAGGAATATAGCTCAGAAACATGGACGAATTGATATAAGGTATACATAAATAGACACCTATCATAAAATAAAATGGAACAAATGGTTATAATGGGTGTTCAAGAGTTTCAAACTGTCCTCCTTACTATGCCCTTCCTACGCCCAGATGACGTCTCAAGAGGATTTGAAAACTCCTTTACCCGCCACTCTAGCATCTATACAACTCGCTTTTTTTTTGCAAGAAAAAAGAAAATTCAAGACACACTTATGTCTACTATCCTTCCCCCCCAACCAAATAAAACATTGTCCTCAATGTTTAAATGTAGAGAGATAAAGTATAGGAGACATTACCTGAAGCTTCTTTATTCAAGAGAGACGACCTGAAAGACTCATAGAATAAAATGCTACAAATAAAATAAAAGACAAGAAATTTAAAAATTGATGGCACACATGCATATGTATAGGTAGTTGTGACTGTGGCTCACATCTTCCTCTGGTTTTACGTCCAGAAACGGCTTAAACACCTTCTATGAGTTGGGGATATGCTTCCTATCCAGTTTTCTTATAAACTGGCAAACAGGATCGTTTTGAGTCACATTCCCAAGACTATGAAGAAAATGAGAGAAAAGAAAAGAAAATGAATGCAAGGTGAGCAACAGTTTTTAGGGAACTGAAAAACCGACTTTAAAAGCTATGGAGTACCATATCCACCACTTGACCGAAAAATAAAAGACAAACACACACTAAAATAAAAACACATAAAATAAAATAAAAACAAACTAGAAATGATAGCAAAAATCAAGAATAAAAATAAAAATGAAAATATGGCACAAACAAATAAAATTTGATTAAAAAGGCAAAATAGGAATATCTTCGAAAGTAATTTACCACGATCAAAAATATATCATTGAGGTGGTACCTTTCTTTTTCCTTTATTTGTAAGAATGGAAAAGATTACCACTAATTGAGTTTGTCTATCCTTGAGGCATGCATTCTTGAGTGTGGATGTTTCTTCGTGCCTTTTTTCAAAACATGGCTCCCAACTCTTAATCTCTTTCACCTGTATAAAATCAAGTAATGAGAATTCTTTAGAAGCAATGGTCACTAGTTGCATACTTGGTTCAAATGAATTGGTTAACCCAATTTCTGAAGGACTTGAAAAATTCTCATTTGGGATATAGTCTTCCACATTAGTTTTAGTCCTATTAGCTTCCTCATTTTCATCATGCCTGAAAAATTCATTAATGTTAAAATTTTGGTTAAGTTTCTTTGTATGATGACATGAGGGCATAAATGAGGATTCAATCTCTTCCTTGTTAGGTGTAGGTTTATTAACCTCTTCCTTACCCTTTAAGATTGATTCATCATCTTTCTCATAGGGGTTAAAAATATGTTCTTTATCCACCTTACCTTTGTGAAGAGTACTTACCGAATCTTCATCTAGATGTTGGCCACTTGGATTACTCACATGTGGATTAATGTAGTTTGGCTCTAGTTGAGATGGAAACTCACCTTTTTCATGAGTATTGAGTGCAAATTCAAGTATTTCAAGAGCATCATTCAAGTTTGCCATAGTTTGAGCAACTTGACTATTAAAAGCCTCTTGCTTTGCAATGAATGAATCCAATGTTTTTTCAAGATCTTTATAAGATGCATGATCATGAGATTTTTGAAAATTTTGATATGATTGATGATAGGTGTCTATTTATGTATTACTTTTATATCAATTCGTCCTTGTTTCTTTGCTATATTCCTTGGTTTTTTTATGTTTTTGTGTGGTTTTGATGTTTGTAGGAGTTTTGGAGCAACTTTCACAAAAATGGAGTAAAGCCCTTCATTTTCACCTCTGCTAGTCAACCATCTTCTCGGATTTAATTGTATTGATATATAATGAACCCGATGACATATTATATACCGTTGGAAAGCTCTCGAAGTCTATTTTCTGGAGAAATTTACGGTTTATAAATCCATTCAGTGTACTAAAAGTTGTAATCAAAACAGTGTGAGATGTATAGAAATATAATTCCACAAGTCACTGTAGCATGTATAATACGGGGCACTATAGCAAGTCACTGTAGTAGAGTATTTAAACACATTTTAAGGTTTTATTTTCATAACTTGAAGAGGGGAGAACGTGGTGGAGGCTGCAGCTCTGGAATTCTTTCATCTCTTGGAGTTCTTGAAGGAGAAAGGAAGCTTGGAAAGAGGAAGAACTACAATCCAAAGAGAATTACATCAAATTTGCTAAGTTTTTCCCTTCCTTTCATTTTCTGGAATGTCTCCATGTTGTATTGTATTTACCACGTTCTTAAACATGTGTAACTGAATCTGAATTGGTTGAGGGTGATTTCAAGCCCCTGATATGGTTTTTGTAAGTTGATTGTGTAAGGAATTGTTATCCAATTCTCTAATTGAAGTTGCTTGTATTCTCCCATATTTTATGCTTATGATTGCTTGCTGATTGTATTTGAGTGGCCAACTGAATATAATCTGGTTGTGATTTATTGCTAGACTAGAAATCTTGATCCGTAATTGTCGTGAATTTCTAATCATTAGTAGCAAAATTGTGATCAGAGATTACAATTGGAGAATATAACCTAAGTTATATAATCCGAGCTTGTGTGTTTATTGCTTAGATCAACCTATCTTTCTTATCATAATGCATCCATTGAATTAAACTCAGAGAGCTTTTTCTAGGTTGTTTAATGGATAGAGATTAAATAAAGAGCGTGTTTTATTTAACAACAAAGTAAGGAAAGATTGGGGTAATAGAGCTTGTTATTATCTACGGTTGATAACTTCAATGCTGTAATTAGATGACATTTCTACAATTAATTCACAAATCCATATCTTGTGGTAGAGAAGGATCCCTTAACCAGCTTTCTCCCATTGATTTTTCATTCAAATTTACTTTCTGTTTTGTTATTCTTTACTTGCATTCTTATTTCATTTAGTAAGCATTCAACAAAAATCCCCCCTGTTTAGTTTATTGTTGCTGGAAATAACAAATTCAATTAGAATCAATCCTCGTGGGAACGATATCTTACTTATCACTTTATTACTTGTGCGACTAGTATACTTGCTAGTTTTGAACGCATCAATTGAAAGGGAGGTTGGTAAGATTGTGCATGATTATCGTTCTTCCAATCAAAATTCAAGTGATTTTTCCATCCAAAATTTTGTTTGTAAGGATTAGGATTTGACCTTTGAAAAGTGTCGAAAACATTGGTTTGTTCATGGAGACTTTTCCTAAAGGTAGGCACAATTGGACAATCATCCGTTGGATGGTCACTAGAATTAGAAGTGTGACAGATATTTTCTTGCATAGACCACATTTCTAAATCCTCGATTCTTTTAGCTAGGGATGCAAATTTGACATAAAGATCATGATTTTCCCTAAAGTTATAAATGTCTCTATTAGATGTTCTTGGCACCTCATAGGTGTCAACATTACTACAATTTTGGGCATTTTTCGCTAGTAAGTCTAGGAAATTCATGGCTTCATGGTTGAAATATTTTGCATCATGAGAGAAGACTATGCATGATTGTGCACAAGTTCTTATGTAATCCATTAATGTTCTTGGTTGGGCACGAGCATGTTTTTCAAAGAAGATGAGTGGCTACAAATAATTCTATCAACTAATGCAAAAAGAAAGAAAAGATTAACACATGCAAGAAAAATAAAAATAGAAATGGGGAGAGAAAAGATGAACACATACCACTACAAGAAAAATTGCCATATTTGGCGGTCTTTGATCGTCAAATATCACCATATTTGGCGGTCATAAAAACGCCACCAATGGCACCGCCAAATATAGTGATTTTGACAATATTTGGCGGTTGGTCAAAACGTCAAATATAGTATAAATCATATTTGTCACATAAAAGCACCAAATATAACTTAAAAAATAATGTACAAAAAATCACATATTTGTCACTTTTTTGACAAATTTAATGGCTTCCAACGGTCAAATTTTTTGAATTGTACCATATTTATCACTTTTTGTTCGATAAATATAGCTTGCTAACGGTCAAATTTTTTAAATTTTATCATATTTGACACTTTTTGACCGATAAATATGATTATATTTTGAACTGTACCATATTTATCGCTTTTTCCTCGATAAATATGGCTTGCTAACGGTCAAATTTTTTAAAATTCACCATATTTGACGCTTTTTGATTGATAAATATGATTCTATTTTGAATTGTATCATATTTATCGCTTTTTGCCTGATAAATTTAGCATGCTAACGGTCAAATTTTTTAAAATTCATCATATTTGACGTTTTTTGACCGATAAATATGATCATTTTTTGAATTGTACCATATTTATCGCTTTTTATCCGATA